>JAECUM010005264.1:0-106870 GCA_016617855.1 Megalonaias nervosa
GGGGGTCAGTCAGTCACGGAGGGAGAGTTAGCATAAGAAGCAGTCTGAAACTAAAGCTAGTATTTATTAAGAGTTTTGAACAGAATCTTGTGAATATTTTCAGCTTCATTTTGCATGATTAAACTTGTCGGAATATATATATATATATATATATATATATATATATATATATATATATATATATATATATATATTTGCAATATGATTTCCAGAGGGGGGTCACGTGACCCCACTTGACCCATGCAGCGGGCGCCCATGTATATATATATATATATATATATATATATATATATATATATATAATCTTTCATGCACGATGAAACATTGATATTACACTTTATTTGGTGAAACTTGGATAACACATTTTTGTATAATTGTTAATAAAGGGGAATTACTCTTGAATAAGTTCCCAGTGTGAACGTTAGCGGTTGTTATTATGGGTGTGCGCCTCGTTGGTGAAAAACACCGGAACTTGTGAAGTTTGGGTTGTAAGCGGCAATGTTTTGCTTGGTGACATGCAGATACAGTCTACATAACATGTAAATAGAGAACTAAATAGTAGACATATGCCTGAGAGATCGAATTTCATCTGAAGATTTACAGTTGGTACGTATACTAATTTTTTAAAATATAAATAAGTATTTGTATTGCTTATCGTGACTGTTAATAGCTTAGTATGATGCAAACAATCATGCGAATGTACATTCGAATATCTTTTCACGACTGATTCGTGTTCTTTTGAATCAGTGCTACTGTAGAATTATAATTCGCTCCGAATAACATCGCGATTATTTTACTGTCTACAACTCAGTAATATTTTTTAGGTCAGCGTCATTAAATGTAGATCAAAGTACCTAATTCGTTTTAAGTACTTCGTGTGAAATGAATTAGGTACTTTTAGCATTATTTAATGACACTGATCAGAACATTTACTGTTACAAAGAGTAAAATTTCGCGATGCTTTGTGGAACGAACTATAGTAGTCTTAAAAGGGGTTTTTTTTTTTTGTAAATTTAAAGATAGTGTGAATTGACTGTTACTATGCAGTCTATATATTAACTATGAGTATTAATCGTTTTCATAAGTAAATCAATACCGTCGTCAACTTAATTCGGATCACGTATTTTCGAGGATTAACCTATGGTAAAAATATAGCAACACATGTCTGGCGTTGTTCAAGGAATTATGTTGGCACTGAGTGGAGTTATGTGGAAGAATTTAAGGAACTCACAGAAAATTGTAAATAACATCAACTGCATAAATGTGACAGAAAAGACGGGCCAGAATAAATCAGGATATTTCCAAAATTTGGTCACGAGTTTTGACTTCAAAAATGGAAAGTGGGTCACACTGTTTTGGATACAAACTGACAAAACTTAAAACTAATTGTCATTTTACAAAATATTAAAATATACTCATCAGATCAGTCTGCTTACAGTAAATTGCTGCCATTCATACTCTCCTTCTATGTACCACAAACAATTTTAGCATTTCTTGGGAGATCATTGCCTGGATTTATATTGGTGGCAGTCCTCATTGTTAATCTTTACTTTTAGGAGATGATATAGTGTTACTGGATCAAATGTCTTCAGTGTCTGTATTGGAATGGTGGCAATGTTAGTAAAACTCCACCAATTCCACTAAGAAGTTTAAATTGTTTTCTGCCTATGGGAAGATTCATATGCTGACAGTCTGCCAGAACTGCTCAAGATTGGTACTGTCTGGGTCAAAAATTATTATAATGCCAAGAAGATTTTCCACATGAAGCATTATACCATCACATCCTTTCTAACTTTAAGTACATGGTACTTAATGTTTGGAAAAATGAAAACCAGTCTGGAAATGGGCGAACATAAAATAGAGCATATATGGGTTTGGCTGGCCAGGATTGGTTAATAATTTAAGTTGTTTTTTTAGGATAAAGAATCTTTTGAGAGCTTATCCTAGTTGTAATTGAAAAAATATAGGGACATTGTTTTATTGATGGAATTTCAGTCCTTTAGCAGTGGTGAGTTTGGAACACTCATTACTGAAATTAGCACCTGACTCTTTGGTGCGAAATTGAAAGCACATGTTTCAAACACATGCAGGTCCAGAAAATCCCATGGTTCATATACTTTTCTCTACACAGAAGCTGACATCCAGGTTTCATCTATACTGATAAATATAGGTTTGATCATGAGCACTCAGAAATTTAAAGTTAATGAATTTTTAATATCATGGTCTTTGGATAGGTTTACTGTGGGAACTGAGTTAGTACCATGAGTCCTTAATCCTAGTTTGCTGACACCTTTGTTGTCATCATTATCACCACTCTTTAATGATGACAATCAAATCTGGAAAACAAATATCACTTGCTGGTTATCATAGATGAAGACAAAGATCATATCCCAGGCATTATGGATTACAATGGAAATTAGTGACAAGTATTTTAGTCTTGTTTACATTCATATTTACAAAGGATTAAATCAAGGTCAGTTGTGTTTAGATGAGTTTTTTTGTGATGCAGTCCTTCATAGTAGAATTGAAGTCATATTTTGCCTAAAAATCATGGCCACTGGTTATGCAGGTGGTGGCTTATGACGATGAATTTATATAATAAATTATTATTATTATTATTATTATTATTATATACAATTATGATTATAATTTCTTCTGAACAATAAAATAGTAACTATGTGAGTAATTTTTTAATTTGCATGAGAACTTTTGTACGATTTCCATGGCTGGGAACGTTATTTTGACTATATTTGAAAAATCATCTGCTTCCAGAAATGGGAGATTATGTTTGGCTGTCAAGTGCAACTTTATTAACATTTGATGCAGATTCAGTGAAGATAGATTTGATTAGTGGCATATTTGTTGTCATGGTTAATATACTCTTATGAGAAGGGGTTTCTGCATGATGCATGATGTCATTCTTGCTGTTAAACATCAGCTTTACAAGAGGAGCAAAATGTGTATTCAGTGCTTTGCAAAATTGATTGTAACACCAAAATTCCTGTTTCATTCCATTATTGAATTTTGTGAGATATTTTTGTTTGTTTAAATTTTGGTGTTTTGGCATTGGGAGATAATGCACACCTAGACATTTTGAAACATTTTAAACACTGGAGTTAAACTGACCCTATTTTATGCCACTTGATCTTTTTAGTGACCAAACCATAATCAATTAATATCTTTAATCCTTTTGTAACTACTTCTGATCACACATAGTATCAACCATCTTGACAAACTTCTGACACTAACACCAACTGATCCTGCCGACAGAATCAGAGGGTTGTTAATTCGTTTCTGCTGCTTGAAATTAGCCACTAAATTGTCTTGTCCTGCTTAAGCCAGGTCACAGTCACATGATCACAGGCAGTATGACCATACTATTACTACATTGAACAAAGTGTGACAAAAATGGGCAAAAAAGGAATTTTTCAATTATAATTTTGCATTTGTAAGAGATTTCTGTGAGTGATGGGAGGGATGAGAGACACCCCACAACTCAGGAGAAACATCCTCTTGTCCTTAAGGTTAACATGTATGCAGTTGACCAAAATTTGCATCGAGACTAAGGAGCATGGCCAGACAAGTTGATCTTCTTGATCTTGATTAGTTTGGTACTACCGTATTTTATGTAATTTTTTAATTAATTATTAATTTCATTGTATGAAAAATTATATGTAAAATAAATAATTATCATTTGGTTGTGCTGACCGTGTACGAAAAATAAAGGGATCGTACCAAAACAAGTTCTACAGTACGCACGCTACTCGACAACCTAACGGTACAAACGTACAAAGTAAATGTATATTTTCTGTCTCATAAATCAAAAGTACTTTTGTTATTAGTGAACGAGAGAGAGAGAGAGAGAGAATTATGTTCAGTGTGCAAGCTCGTCTGCAGTTAGAACATATGTACCTGTTATGTTGTGCAAAATGACCAAGATGGTTTGAACATGTGTAAGTTATGGGTATTATTTATTGGTAAATTGTACGCAACAATACGACCCCACATCGTCAGGAAATTAAGTGCAAGTTGTATTTTTACCGCAACAATAATCTCATTATCAAATTGCAATAAAAAATAAAGAACTTGAAATCAACGCTTAAGTTAATGCGTGTGTGTGTGTGTGTGCACGCGCGCCAGAGAGATCAATCAAATAAATATTTTTCAGTGTACAAGACCATATTTATTCAGTGTAGTTTTTATTTGTAGCTTTTGAAAGAGAAAAAAAGACTATTTTCAGTTACCTGACGAGTGGGATAATCCGCATGTATTACGACCCTACTATATTCCATTGGGAATAAACACCGCTAAATCAACAGTTCATTCCTGTTTTAATTATGATGTACATTGTCACAACAACCACATGGCTATAGTGTTATTTACAAGGAAATTAAACATGCTTTGGGGTGCTCTGGGAGGAGTAGTACCTCTGGCGGGGGGGCATGTCGTGCTCTTTCGGGAGTAGTTCGTCCACCGTTGGTCCCCACCAGGCGCTCAGCTCTCACCTGTGGCTCCAAGAAGCTGTAGCATGCACAGCGGCCACACCACGGACAACTGCTTCGACTGGCCGGCTAAACCAGGTTGAGGGTAGCCGACGGGTCTCAAACCCTCGGTTAGTTAGGAGCTTGCCTATCCTTGCATGCAAAGCCAGCCTCGGCAGACTGGGCGGAAGAGATCAACTGTATAATCCAATGGCCAAGAAGGCGAATCTGCAAATGCTTTGTGGAGAGCGCAGGGCATGACTAGGCACTGAAGACGTCATGGCCATTCAATGCAGCCAAAGTAGTAACCAGCCGTGACGAATCTTCGTACCACTGGGCCCCAAATACCAAGGCCGAGAGAGTGAGGCCGTCTCTGTGCAAAGGCTGTTTCACTTAAATCTCCTTCACACACAGGTTATGTTGTGCACTCATCATCCAGCATCATCACACTCATCATCACCTACCAAAGTCCTATGGCGATGGGCGACTGGCGAAGCAACAGGTGGAGATGACCACTGGGAGTTGTAGTCAGAGACCTGCACGTAGGCGGCCCTTGGACAAGTGGTCGCTCTGCTTTGTACCCAGGGCAGCGGAACAATTTGGCAATATCCAGGGTGACTGAGCAGACCTTTTTAGGACAGCGCTGCTCACCCTGTATAGGGAGGGGCCTAGAAAAGGTGGCCTAAAAAATAGCCTGCCCTTCAAAATCTGGCCAGCTTGCCGCAGCTGGCAAGATCATCCACATCTGCGGTCGAAACCAAGAAAGAAAGAAACTTATTATTGGAGCATGGAACATCCGTACTCTTATGGACAAAAAGAACGTAGCAAGACCTTACAGGAGAACAGCCCTAATTGCTAAGGAGCTTTCACGCTACAGTATCGACATTGCAGCCTTGAGTGAAACCAGGTTCGCAGAGGAGGGTTCTCTGACGGAGCTTTCAAGCGGCTACACCTTCTTCTGGAAAGGAAAAGCCCAAAACGAAGACAGGATCCACGGAGTCGGCCTGGCTATCAAATCAAGCCTTCTGAAGCAGCTTCCGGACCTGCCTGTTGGTATTAATGAGAGGCTAATGAAAATGCGGCTACCTATAAGCCACAAACACCACGCAGCAATCATCAGCACCTATGCCCCTACCCTCACGAGCCCAGCGGAAACCATCGAGCAGTTCTATGCAGACCTCAGCTCTGTATTATGCTCAATTCCAGCTGACGACAAAATCATACTACTGGGAGACTTCAACGCCCGTGTTGGCTGTGACTATGGTCGATGGAAACGTGTACTTGGCAAGCACGGTGTCGGCAAGATGAACAACAACGGCCTGCTGTTACTCAGCAAATGCGCAGAATTTGACCTCCTTATCACAAACTCAATGTTCAGAATGGCGAACAAACACAAGAACACCTGGATGCACCCCAGATCTCGCCAATGGCACCTAATCGACTATGTAATAGTCCATCAGCACGATGCCCAGGATGTCCTCATCACCAAGGCTATGCGAGGAGCGGAATGTTGGACAGACCACAGACTTGTCCGAACCACCCTAAAACTGCGCATTGCCCCACATCACCCAAGGCGCCCTAAGCATATGCGCACAGCCTTCAACATTGTCAAACTTCTGCAGCCCTCCATCCAGCTTGATTTCCAGAAGAGCCTAGATGAAAAAATGTCTACCAACAGACCTTTACATGGAAGTGCCTCCAAGAAATGGAACAAGCTCAGGGACATTATAAGAGAGAGCTATGGCGACTCTGGGCCCCAAGAAGTGAACCCATCAAGACTGGTTCGACGAGAACAACAATGCCATTGAAGATCTGCTTGCCAGAAAAAATAAAGCATTCATGGCCTGGCAGAATGACCCAAACTCCATCCCCAAAAAAGACCGCTTCAAATCCTATCAAGCTGAGGCTCAGAGAGAAATCCGCAAGATGCATGACCACTGGTGGGAAAGGAAAGCTACTGAAGTGCAACGCTATGCCGACACTAACAACTCCAAAGAGTTCTACAGTGCCATCAAGTCAATCTTCGGCCCTTCAAAGTCTGGTTCTGCCCCCTTGCTTGCTACAGATGGCAGTACACTAATAAAGGACAAGGCTGGCATTAAGGACAGATGGAAAGAGAACTTTAGCCAGCTCCTAAACCTGCCCTCATCGGTTAGCCATTCTGCTCTTGAACAAATACTCCAACAGCCAACGCATGACCACTGAATGTTCCGCCAACGATAGAGGAGTTGAGGACGGCCATTAAACAAATGAGCTGTGGCAGGGCACCTGGTAAGGATGGCATCCCAGTGGAGGTGTACAAGGCTCTCAGTGAACAGATTCTAGAGGCATTCCACGATGTGCTAACCAGCATCTGGACGGAAGAGGAGATGCCAGACGACCTCCGCGACGCATCAGTTGTAACCATCTATAAGAATACGGGCACACGTGCGGACTGCAGTAACTATAGAGGCATCTCCCTACTCTCCATAGCTGGCAAAATACTCGCTCGCCTCATTCTCAACAGACTTATCGCATCAGTGTCAGAAGATAACCTACCTGAGTCTCAATGTGGTTTTCGCCCAGACTGTAGCACTGCTGACATGATCTTCGCAGTAAGACAAGTCCAAGAGAAGTGCCTTGAGCAGAACATGAATCTGTATACCGTCTTCGTGGATCTGACGAAGGCATTCGACACAGTCAACAGAGACGCACTGTGGGTAATACTCTAGAAGCTTGGTTGTCCTCAGAAGTTTACCAACCTCATCCGGCTTTTCCATGATGACATGACTGGAGAGATTCTCTCAGACAGTGAACCCTCTGAGAAATTCCCCATATCTAATGGTGTCAAACAGGGCTGTATGCTCTTCAACCTCTTCTTTACGCAGGTACTGCTCCACGCCATCCGTGACCTTGACCTTGGTATCTACATTAGATATCGCCTGGATGGATCAGTGTTTGATCTCAGACGCCTAGTTGCTAAAACCAACACGCTTGAAAGACTCATCACTGAAGCACTCTTTGCAGATGACAGTGCCCTCATGGCCCATAAAGAGATTCACCTACAGACAATTGTGGACAAGTTCTCTGAAGCCTCCAATCTGTTCGGACTCACAATTAGCCTAGGAAAGACAGAAGTCCTCTTCCAGCCTGCCCCAAACACCTGTCCCTTCACAACCCTGCATCACCATCGGTGACACGCAGCTGAAGAATGTGGACAGCTTTAAATACCTAGGCAGCACAATATCCAGTGATGGCTCCCTGGACAAAGAGATCACTGCGAGGATCCAAAAAGCCAGCCAAGCACTCGGACGACTTCAAACCAAGGTCTTGCAGCACAAGGATATACACTTGTCAACAAAGTTGAAGGTGTACAGTGCAGTTGTCCTTACATCTCTCTTGTATGGCTGTGAAACGTGGACTCTATACCGAAGGCACATCAGTCGGTTGGAACAATTCCACCAGCGCTCCCTGAGAGCCATCATGAGGATCAAGTGGCAGGACCGAATCCCCAACCAGGAAGTCCTTGATAGAGCAAACACAACAAGCATCGAAGCCAAACTGATCCAGGCCCAGCTTCGTTGGACCGGCCATGTCATCCGCATGGATCAAAACAGAATCCCAAAGCAACTGTTCTTTGGCTAGCTAGTCCAAGGCAACCGAAACCAAGGCCGCCCTCACAAGAGGTACAAAGACAACCTCAAGACGCACATCAAATGGGCAGACCTTCAACCCCATCAGCTCGAGCTCGCTGCCTCAGACAGAAGTCACTGGCGAGTCCTGACCAGAAAAGCCAGTTCCACCTTCGAGGCTGACCGCCACCATCGTCTTGCTGCAGCCCATGAGAGATGTCACAGAGCTGCGTCTCAGCCACCCCCAAGTACCGGTGTCCCATGCCCCACCTGCAACCGCCTGTGTTCATCGGAATTTGGACTCCGGAGCCACATACGCGTCCATCGTTGATGAGACTGCACATGTCTTCCTCGGCCCTCGAGAGACTACCAAGAAGAAACATGCTTAGCACTTTGCTTAGTCTAGTTGAAACCAGATTGAGGGCAAGAATCGACTGAAGAGGTCAAATCATCGAGGCTGCCAGTAGGGAAATGAGGCTTGCTTTAGGGAAATGAAAATTTGTCAATGTGCTATTGAAGAAGTTGTCTATATAGCAGATGTTATCAGGACAAGCGATCATATGCATTATTTGTTATTCGAACTCACCAATAAAGATAATAGTGAGGTATATCATAGAATAGATTTGCAATAAAATGTTAATTATATCCAAGTCAAAACAGAACAAGCACTTAAAAGATAGTATATGTATATATATATACGAATCGATTTAACGGAGTCCGTGACTTTCAAATTTACGATGGAAAATGACAAGGTTTTTATATGTTATGTTTGTATGACTAATGAAACAATAAGACAAGTTGACCAATGGTCTGTGGTCTTCACTTTAGCATGTACTGAGATGTAATTTTTGTTGGATAAGACAACATCAAAAGGCTTCCGAACTCGTTTTAAAATGCACGTGGTGTTTTGTTACGGTGACGGACTTAATAAGGAGAACTAATTAACGATAATATTTAAAGGTATGGTCTGTAAAGTCCTTTGTTCATTTGTTAATAAACACCAGTAGATAGTGTAATGACAATAAGAGTTTTTGCACATGGGCGCCCGCAGGATCTTTTGCAAAAAGGGGGTGGGGGTGGGGGTCAGTCAGTCACGGCCGGGAGAGTTAGTATAATAAGCAGTCTGAAACTAAAGCTAATGATTTACTAAGCGTTTTGAACAGAATCTTGTGACATATTTTCAGCTTCATTTGCATGATTAAACTTGTCGGAATATATATTGCAGTATGATTTTGGGGGGGTGTCACGTGACCCCCCCCCTTGACCTATGCTGCGGGCACCCATGCTTATGCATCAATCATTATATTTTCTCACCAACAATTAATCATTAAGTTTTGTAAAAACAAAGTGGGAAGACGGTATTTTCGATCTTTTTTGCAAACGTACATCTTCTCAGTGGAAATGTTATGTCCGATAATTTAATGAATTTTTCAAATAATACAAAGTGATATGTACGAAAAATTATGATACATTTAAATAATTATTATTTTGATAACTGGATTGTGTATGAAAAATTAAAGGGTACGAAAAAATACATAAAATACGGTACATCATAAGGACATCGTTGCACCATGCAGCACCAACCCTTACAAGAAGAACTTAGTTTAGAAAAAAAGTTTTAAGCTTGCTTTTTTTGAGGATTCAGCACTTGTGATTAATATTTGTGGAATGAATTCCAGTGTTTGATTGTTTTGGGGATAAAAGCTGAATTTATAACTCATAAGTTCTTGTGTATAGTATCAGATAAGTGTATACATGTTGATTTCTACTGGTTCTTTTGGGTTTGATTGGATTATAGCAGCGTATTTTTGCATTGTTTTGTAAGCATATGTAGAAAATTATTTATCAGTTTTTTAAGTCTACATATTTTTTCAAAGGCAACTTATTCAATATTGAGGCCACATTTCCTGTGATATAGTCAGACTAATAATTGGATATAACAAACCTGGCTGGTTCAGTTTCATACTTTAAAGCAAGGAAATGAGGGATCCAAACCATGCAAGCATATTCTAAAATAGGTTTGCTTAAAAACCCATGAAAGCTAATTCCTTTGCATTTTGTAGGCAAAGTAACAAATTACTTCTTAATAGGCCTAAAGTACGAGTTGTTGTGGTGCATAATTCTTGAATTTAAAGGTTCCATTTCAGGTCACTAGTAATTGTGACCCTTAAATATTTTGATTGAGATTTATTGAAGACGTATAGTACTTCCTTATTACTGGAGCAATAGAGTAGGGGCATCTAACCTTTTTGGATGGGGGCTAAAACAGATAAGATGCTTACAGTCACAGGCCGTACAAGCAAGAATAGTTCCTTTCACTAATTATGCATATTAATTAAATTGCATAGTTTCAAAAAGGCTGCCTACATAGCCATGAGCCATACATTGTAACGAACTGGACCACATGTAGCCAATGGGTCACAGATTGGACATGCCTACAACAGAGTATACCACCTAAGAGTGAGACTGCCTTTTATTGAAGTACATTATAGATATAATTTTACAATGAAATGGGATCCATGAGCATGCTTGACTTTAATATAATGAAGAGGCTTATAGTGAGGGAGTGTAGTACCTTCCAGTGAATATGACATACTGGTTTTATGGCATTTCTTTCTTGCCATTGGCATCATGTTGTGTTTTCTTTATGTTGGGAATCACATGTCCTATTCTTGTGCCCACTCTCTTAGTTTATTAATGTTATTTTGTAATATCTTGGAATCTTGCTGGATTTTGATTAACTTGTAGCATATAGTATCATCTGCAAAGAGGCAAACTTCTGAATCAGTTTCAGTCATGGTGTCATTGATGTGCAAGGAGAAATGTGCTGGTCTGAGTACTGTGCGTTAAAGTATGCCGTAAGATACTTTACACCAACTAAATTTTGGAACCATTTCGCTGCACATGTTCCATAAAACATAAAAGAGAGTCTATCCAGAACATAGTTTTGCCCACAATTCTATACTGAAATTTGCTCTTTGACAGTTCATGTTGGACAGTGTCAGTAGCCATTATCAAGTCCAATACAGCAAGTCTACTTGGTCACCTTTATATAACTGTTTAACCCAATCATTAATAATTTCCATAAGATGTGTTGTTTATTAGATAAAAAGAAGACATGTAAGTGCTTTATGATGTTAGAACAGATAGCATGCTCAAGCAGTTTGCAAAGATGACTGGTGAGACTGGATGGCAGTTAGACTGGCCATTGCATGATTACCTTTTTTGAATAGTGGGCAGATACAAGGATGAAGCAAATATCCAAAGATTGTTGAAAGATGTGTGTAAGCACTGGTGTCAGCTCTGACAATAGTTTCTTAAGTATTCTGGCTTGTATATCATCTGGATCACAAGCTTTTGATGGTTTTAAACCAGATATGTGCAAATTTCTCCAGATCACAGGACAGATAAGTGATTTTTAAAGCCACACCTATGATTTAAATAAGTGGATTAAACTGAATCAAGGGCTGGATCCAGCCTGCAGGCTGTATGTTGCACATGCCTGGTTTAAACCATAAAGTAACTTTTGAGGCCATAAAGATGTTACTACTATTCATTTTTTAAATACTATTTGGAAATATACACTGAAGTGGTTAAAAGCACTACAGAATTGGGTGCTCAGTGTTTCAGCTATCTCTGCATCTTTTTCTAATAATATGGTACCTGTCTTAAGTGGAGGAAAGCTGTGAGAGTCTTTTTTGGGTGGCTGTTGATGTATTTGCAGAATGATTTTGAATATGAGGTTATGTTTTCAGTAATGTTGTGTTATTTCCGATACATTTTGCTTTAGCATGAATTTTAGTTTCTCTTTGAACTTGTTTTCTTATATGGTTTGTATTCCAGGGCATCAACACAACTGATCTACTCAATTTTGAAAGAACATTTTTCGAAACTGTAGTAGAATGGAAAGATTTTATAATTTTCCAGTTTACTTCAATATCCTTCTTATTTTCCAGGCTTTTTAAATATTGGAATTTTGCAAAGATGCTGGCTTCTGATCTCATTGTATACAAATTTCCTTTGTTAAACAAATAGAATTTTTGATGGTTTTGTCTTCTGTTTGATACATATACATGTATAGAAAGGGTATAAGCTATAACTTCATGGTCACTAAACCAGCCAGGTGAAAGAATGTACAAGAATTTCCCTGATAATGAGATCAGAATGAGGTCTAATTTTTATTACAGTTTGGAAGGTCTCAGGTTTCTCAGTAGATGAGTACCCCCAGGTTTTGACACAGAGATTTTAAATGTAACCCATTTGTGATGCATCAAAGTTTAAACATGTGCGTTTTTATTACGCACATTGATTTGGGCTGCACATCAGCCTTAATTGCCATAGATTCATTTCTGGCATAATTTCCTAAGGAGCATGTGCAGTAGATAACTAATTTACAGTATGTACCAGTGATCAACATTAGCTAAACAATTGTTTACACCTTATTCACCAATAATGTTGTACCTGTTAAGTATATTTAATTTGCATTGTTTGTTGGCTTTTTTTTAATGATTATATCTTTTGTATATGTTTTCTAAATTTGACCTTTGTCCAAAATGAAGTTAATGGTGTACCTGACCAATGACATTTATTTTGTAAGCAATAAAATATATTGCTAATATTTCTCTATGATTATGGATTAAATATTCAGATCATTATTAATTGGACCACTCCAGTGGCCTAGTGGTTAGAGCGTCCGCCTCAGATGCAGGAGGTCATGGGTTTGAACCCCGGCAGAGTCATACTGAAGACTTATAAAAAATGGTACTAACAACTGCCTCGCTAGTCGCTCAGCATTAAGAGGTTAGTGTTAGGACTGGTCAGCCTTGTATCAGGATAATGTGACTGGGTTGGACATCATGCTTTATGTCTGCGGCATGATGCCCCAGTGCTAGACATCGCTATAAACTGCCACACTGCTCACATCAAAGCGATATGACTGAAAAATTGTTAAAACTGCGTTAAAAGTCCAATTCACACACACACACACACACACACACACACACACACACATTATTAATTGTAAACATGTTTACTTCAGTTTGAGTTAAAGATACAGTCTTGATTCTGACGTTAGAAACTTCCAGAAAGGAATTTTCCCATTAAGTTGACAGAGTCTTTCCAGAAAATGGTAACTTTGAACTAGGTCAAGTAGAGGAGCATATAAACTTGTTTACATTAGGATTATTCATTCTTGTCTTAACATCTAAAGTAGAATCAGTCTTACTTTTTTGTTCAGTTTTTAATTTGAGTGGATTTGTTTAAATTATTCACAAGAAATACAAAGTGCTCAACAATATTCTTGGACTAAAATAATAATTTGGAATTATTGTGGTTTTATAGAAGGACATTTTGGATGTTAACACATCACCACATTCCAGGCCATTGGCACATTAGCACATTCAACACTACAGGCACATCAACACATTCAGTATTGGAATTTATTTGGAGTTCCACTGGAATTCAATTGGAACTTCATACATTTGGGCTTGTGATAAAACATTTAGGATTATTTGGGATTTAACTCACAATACTGAGTTCTTTTTAAATTTTAATTTTGTATTCTGAGGAAATAAACTGTTTAATTTTACAAAGCTTGTTGGTTTTCATTCTCTTTTATTTCTTAGTTAAGACCATGGAACTGTAATACACCTGTGTAAAATCAATGCAAACTGGATGGAGTTAACAGGTCACTTATCTCCCGCTTAGGTGATCATAACAAAACCAAGGTTAGATTATTCTGAGATTGTCTTTGATGTTAGAGATAAAGGGAATAACCTTTGATTTGACTGGATTAACTTTTGATTAGATATTGGCTTTTGTTTGATTGCCCATCAAATTATAATCAATTAGACAAAACTGGAAAATATGGTGGCTTGCGAAGCCAGTTGTCAAAGTAGACAAGGTTTAATTATTCTTTATTACTGATTAATTTGCTTCAGTCAGTGACATGTTTAAAAATTCTGTTTTTTTAATTAATGAATAATTGGACATTATGTTCAGTAATTTTTTTCCATGCTTCAGACTTAATTGAAATTGAATAATAAGATGGAATAATTTTGTTTTATTAGATATGATTTTGTACTGTTAGATCACAAGGTCCAAAAGTCCAAATCTTTGATGCAGGGAGATTATTGCTAAATTTATGAAGAGTAATAATAGGAGGAAATAATTAACTGGCATGTTCTGCTGACAGAAGACTTCAGATTATAACATGTCACCAACTGTGATTTTCCTCCTTGATAAAACTGGATCTTGTTTCTGTTGTTTGATACATTATGATCATATTGAATGGTTATGATAGAGATTAGATATCTAATTCAAATATAACGTTCCTAGTTGTAAGGGTATATTTTTGTATTTAAATTGATTTGAGAAGTTAAAAGCAGAATCTGTTGAGAAGTTAAAAATAAATCCTTTTTCTGTTTATTTTACTAAATATACACACATTCATACATAATTGAAAAGAGAAACACTTAACAGAAATCAGTAATGACCATGTCTGTCTCCACTGTCTGCTTGTCTCTGTTTTACAAAATGTACAAGTGTTTCTTTTTATTCACCATGAGACAATACATCTTAAGCATGAGCTTGCTCCATGAATAATGAACAATTCCAGCTATTAGTATGAGCTCATGACTGTCAGAAACAAATGATTATTGAGATTTCAGTTTTGACTATTCAGATTTTCATTTTGACTCTTGAGATTATGGGGTCAAAGGTCAAATGACTCCTAAGTTTTGAAATGTATTGAATACCCTGCATCTACTATTTATTCTAAGCCATGGTTATTCATAATACCAATTAGTAGCTGGCTCTCTGAGTGACTTAGCATAATTCCCTGGTTTGCATGTTCTATTTCTCCAATCAGTGTTGTTACAGTACAAATCCCCTATAACATGTACATATATGTTTTTTGTCTTATCAGATTTAAAGCTGCAGGTAGGTGCTAAAAGAGGTCATGAACAAAATTTGACCATTCAGCATTCCTTTCAAATAGGCAAGCTTCCTAAGGAATGGCAAACTGCAAGTATTGCAGCACATAAAAATGGAGAGAAATCATTAGCAAAAATTTACTATGCAACCTCTGTCCAGCAATTTATGCAAAGCCTCTGATCAGGCATCAAAATCTAGAAGGTTGTCAGTGCCACTGATGTGAGGCATGTCTGTCCCGATTCTTTTCTTTGTATATATAAATGACCTAGCTGCAGACTTTGTTCTGACAACACAGATATCTGTTTCACATTGACACTGCCAAAATTGCTTGACAGACTTCATGTTTGGGAACAAATATGGAACATGCACTTAAAAGATCACTTGTTACAGAACACCAATAAACACATCTTGCATGCTTCCATGGACAGATACTAAAGTCAGTTTCATGGTTCAAATATCTGGCCATAACCTTATTTAGCAGTCTTTAATGGAACTCCCATGCACATCAAATTGTCAATAAAAGAAGCAAAATTTTATCAAAAGAAATATAAAGACAAAAAATGAGAGAAATAGCTTGTAAACCTCTTATTAGTTTCTCATTAGAGTATTCCAGCTCTGTCTAGGTTCCATGCAAAAGAAAAAATCTGACCAGAATTTAAATGTGTCAGCCCTATGCTGCATGCTGGCCCCTTGACAGTTATTGTTCAGGCTCTGGTTCCTTAGCCATGATTGATGTATTAGGATGGAGGTGTTTGGAATGAAGGTTAGATTTGAAGGAAATGGGGACACACTATCCCCTGCCTCTGGTATCCTAGGTGCGACACTGAGATGGATAAATGTATTGATAGATAAATGCAATTAAATCAGTGACAATGTTTTTATTTAAAAAAAACATAGGTTTGAAGAAAAAAAGCATAATACTACACAAGACTCGGGTAAAGATTCTACCTTTAGTGGAATTTCAAAATTAATTTCAGTCCTATGTTATTGACTGAGAATTTTCGCATTTTCTTATACTGTATCTGCTTTTGACCAGTACATATTGTGCTCAATACTAATCACTCTCAAATGATCTTTAATTACAGTTTGTGCTAAAATGTTCAAATAGATGTTTTATTTGTCTTATTTGTCATATGTTAAAACATTGCCCCTCCATCCCTATATATCTTATGGTTTCTCCAACTTACTGCTTCTGACAGCTTAAACAATGCACTATACAATATATATATATATATATATATATATATATATATATATATATATATATATATATATTGCATGTCACATGAAATATGTTGTTTAATTTCAGTTTTACATGTTTTCAAGATTTTTGCTGTTTCTGAATTAATTGGAAAATCATACAGTTTACAGCCATTAAATCCAAACTTAAAGCAGCTAGACTAATTGATATTCAGTAGTTTGGATTTCATTAAGAAGCCTCTTATGTTATATGATCTGTAAGCTGTAACCAAATTACATGTTCCAAATGTTTCAGGAGATATTTGTTCCAATTCACAAATTTTTTCTCATATTTTGATGCAGAGGCTGAACATCTATTGCAATGAACAATAAATGGAATTATTTCTAGTGTTTTGTTGCAAATATTTATTCTTCTTAAGCCTGCAGAGATCATTTCCTAAGTTCCTTGATTATAAACACTCTTTCTCATAGTCCTGTGAAAGTAGTGAGCAAGAGTCATGAAAGTCTTTATTTTCATGGCAAATGATCAGTCAATTAAAAATTTTTTTATTCGATAAGAATCCAGATTTTTAAGCACAATGCTTCTACAACCAGCCAAACCATGAGCTTGCTTGATGTTAGTATAAAGGCAATTAATATCTGCTATAACCCGAATACAGTTTTTAGGAGGTTTAATTTTTTCTAAGCTTTTTAAGAAAATCATTGGTATCTTTAACATATGAGATAGGTAGGTAGATAGATAGGTTAGTTGGTAGGAATGTAGGTAGGTCAGTTTATGATTGGTCTGGGTTAGATATTATTTTATTTTGGAATACAAATTTTAAGTGTACATTGCATTTAAAATTCACGTAATAAGTACTGAAAGATGACAAAATGATACAACTTAAGTTGACAAGTTGATTTCCACTGTGGACAAAATCTGATCACATATTACCATCAATAGATCAGTTACAAGAATGCAGTGCAAGCACATGTTCTAAATAATAGCACTGCATATCTAATGTTGACAGAACATAGCCTTTTCATTAGATGCAATGCCTAATTTAAAATGCCAGGGTCAGTGGCATACTCTTCCCATTCAAACATTGACATAAAAGCCAATATTGATTTTTTAAGTTTTGTTTCAGGCTTTGGATTCAGTCATGGATGGCAAGAAGAAAACTAAAAAGTCCAAGATTGCCCCATCTCAGGGGAATGTCAACAGCTCCTTTGAACTGGAAATAAGGTCTGATGCAACCACCAATAACAAAGGGTAAGTGTGGATTGATACATTTAACAACTGATCTTTGTGAAAATGCAAGATAAGGTCTTACATAAACTTCATATGTGAGGTCCATTCATATTATTATAAATGTAAAGTTTAAACACGAATGGTTTTCTGATATTAATTTTGTCAAATGTTAATGGCCTTCTTGTAAGAGAATAAAACCCATGAAAACCAGATTCTGGTATACTGAAATCCCTCAAGATAGAAATTTTGTTTTGGTTTCCTCTTCCTCAGAAAGCTGACACAAATGTTCTTTCCTCAAATTTCATTTTTATGCTAAAAAAGACCACCATAAAACTGAAACTCACTTCAGTTTTGGAACTGTGTTTTACCTGCTAAATTTCGTAAAATGTTACCATTAATGGTCCAGCAATAGCCTGTGGTCATGCATTAGGTAAACTACATACCTGACATGCTGCACCAGATTATTTATCTTTAGCCAATACTGTAGTAGGCTTATAAGTGAGTCGGAGTGATTTTGGGCATATGAAAACAATATTCAATACACCCTGACTCAGATTAGGGCTAAGAATATATCAATATAAGTCTTTGCACCTTGAAGAAATGCAAGCTTTTAATGCACATAATGCTTGCAGACAAGTCAGTTAAGAAGGATTATGTTGATCTGCTTATTATCTCATCATGATTTATGCTATTTGTTAGTATAAATGATCAATAATATGTCTTTTGTTTTACAAAAAAATACCTTGGCTTTCATAACCAGGCCACTTTTAGCCTGTTTGGAAAAATACCTGTGGAAATACATAGATTGAAGATATACGTAAGTGAAGGTGCAATCAACTGAGATGAGACTTTTAGGAATTTAGCACTTATATTATCTTGACATGTTGCTATTCTTACGTCAAGTTGGTCTAATTCATTTAAAATGAATTCAAGACTTAATTTAGGTGTTTTGAAGCACTCTTCTTTGCTAAATTTTGAAGAAACATATTCATTTAATTCATCATTGGAGAATCTTTTATGAGTTGTGAGATCCATAAGCTTTTTGCTTATATTCACAAGGGGGCGCTCACCTGTTATTATGTACTTTTGAGAGTGTGACATATGTAAGGTGAAGTTGTTTGCATCTAAAACATGCACAGTGGAGAGAATGTTGGCATACCTCTGTGCTACTTTGATGTAATGTGGCTGACATTTCTTTGGATATTGTACTTTTGATCTTAGCACACTGCTAACTAAAATGACTGCTCCCTTGTGCTCCAAAAATCAGCCTGAATTTGTCTAAAGTACACTATCCTTAGCAGCTATAAAAATAGGGAAAATGAATTTTGCCAGACTAGACAATACCAGCTTCTGAAAGTGCAATGAATGAATTGCCAAATATATAAAATGTAAAAAAAGTTATCTGCTATTTTCTTTACAATTTACCTCTGAAGTTCAGGAAGTGAAAATGACCAAGTGGAGCTAGCACTTTTTTGAAAGGTGCACATCTGGAGTAAGGCTAAGCTGTATACTCTACAACCCATATTACACCCATCAATCATACACCAAAATAAAGGGAATTAAAGGTTCTTTGAACAATACCTAAGAGATACAAGATCTATTTTAAATAGCCAGTATAACCAGTGAGGAAACCAGGGGAAATTCTTTTTTTTTAAAATTCTCTCCCTATGCAAAATACAAAACTGTAGAGCGCCACCCAAAGTATTCATTGAGTGCATTTGCTTAATATCAACATTTTCGTCACTAATACATGTAAATGGCAGGTTATTGACAGATTTGCCTCACAAGTCATTAAAAGTTTTCCAGAGTTTTCTAGGATTCTTTTTTAAAATAATATCTGATATTTCAGTGGAACAATAAGTTTTCTTTGCCTTTTGAATCATTGACTTGACTCTGTTTCTGGCATAATCTGTATGTGACAGTATCTTTAATTTCTTATTGTAATAGCATTCAGTATATCACCTCTAATCCACTTTGGTTGATTATGTTGCTTGACTCTGTTGAAATTAATAGGAGCATGAGGGCTCAGGGTGTCAGTAAACATATCTATCCAGATGTCAAGAGCATCTGATAGGTCATCAAAACATTCAATTATTGACCAAGGGATATCTTTCAGTTCTTTAAGTAATATTTGTGAATTGAATTTTTTCATTATTCGATACTTGATATATTTGTGATGATAAGTTTTACTTTTTTGACTTAATTTTCATGTACAGCATATAGGATAATGATCACTTACGGAATAGTGGTGAGCTGCAACTTCTGTAATATTTTCAGCATTGTTAGTATAGATCTGATCAATTACTATTTCAGATACCTCTGTTATCCTAGTAGGTACATGAACTAGCTGTTGATAATTCAGGGAATTCATGGCTTTAATCCAGCTTTGATTGGTTTCAAAAAGCAAATTGTAATTGAAGTCACCCAATAAACAGATTTCTCTGTTTTCTATATGGAGAGTTTCAAGCTTATTTTGAATTATAGTATACCATGTATTGTTAGTGTTCGGTGGTCTGTATACACAGCCTAATGCAAATGGTTTTTGGACATCATATCTCATTTCTAGCCAGATTATTTTCACACCAATTTCCTCAAGATCATATTGAGGATTAAAAGAATCGCAATCCTTAATGCAAATGAGAAGTCATCACCACCTTGTTGTGAAAGTGTGTCTTTTCTTTGAAAACTGTAGTTAGGAATTTTAAGTTCATCATCATGAAAAAAGTTCATGTAAGAAGGTTTCACCGAAAGTTAACATATCAATTACTGAATTATTTTCTGAAAGAAGTAATTTTATTTTGTCTAGTTTTGGAAAAAGATAATGGATGTTTAGATGACAAATTTTGAGACCTTTTTGCTCAAGCCTCTGATTTTGAGAGAATTCTAAGTTTTGATGGTTTTGAGATGAATGATTACGGAATATCCGAATTAAAATTTTCACTATCGATATAGGAACCATGATATCCTCTAAATTTTCTTTTATAGATTATCCTAAATCATGACTATCAACTGTTTTTTCAAAAGAGTTTTGAAACAGTACAGTCAACAGTTATCTCAGTAGCAGTTAACACATTATTGTCACTTTCATTGATGGAGGCACTTAAAGGGCTTGCACCAGAGGTAATTCCATGGTCATTATCACTCACTGGGGTATCTGTAGTTTGTTTTCTTTCATCACAGAGAGAATTACACTGTTACATGTAGGCTCATACAAAAGTAACAAAAGAAATGAGTGAAGTCAACAAGCTTTATAAATTTAACAAAATAATTTATTTCCCTAGAAAACAAGGTAAAAATATGAAATAGGACTTACGGTTTGTGAATATAATCCAAAAATTAATCCTAGAATTCGAAAATATAAGTCCTATCACTAAAAGTTCTAATTGAATCCAAGTTTGAATCTTGATGAAGTTCCAATATGGAAGGTGATGATGTCCTCTATAACCAGTTTGTATTGCTGTGTCAACAGTTCCTTGTTGAGTCACCAAGAAAATAATTCCGGCTTTTGAGTTTCGAATAATTTAGTGAATGTCTTTGTCCAAGAATTTCGTCGAAGAAGAGTATTTTCCAGGGTGAATAAATTATTTTAAAAACGAAAATCAACTCAGATGGCAACAACAAGACAAATACCTTGAGCCTGAAGGTATATATTTACGACTCATCAGAAAATGTCTGTTTTAACCTGCGATTTTAGATCACATGATGGCTCACGTGGTCACTTAACTTGAATAGCACAGTAAAAAAAAAATGCCAGTTTGCATGTAGGCTAGAATAGCCCTATCTAAGAATCAGATTTCCACACTGGAAATAAATTTAAAAATAAAACTGTTTACAACAGACTAACGCATGGGTTGAACATGACCTTGGTAATGACCAATCATTTTCACTCAGTGTTTATAAAATCAGAACCAAGGTCAAGAACTAGGTTATCTAAGAATATAATGTAGTAATCTACTACGTTTTAATCAGGCTAAAAGAACTGAACTGAATTTTTCTAGAAAAATGTCAAATCCAGTGAATAAATGAATAAAAATAAAATAGAATTTAAAACTAACACACAAGCAATTAAATTACATATACATAGCACTTCCCCCCATAAAAAGAAAGAAAGATGTAATAAAGCTTTCTTTTTACCATATGTAAATTATACAAGAGGTAAAACAAAATTACATCAGAAGAACTCTTACAAATTATACAAAGTGTACATGAAATAATATTTCTATACACGGGAAAGTGCATCTGCTATTAAATTATCTTTTCCCTTGATGTGCCTGATGTGAAGATTATATGCTTGTTAAAAAAAACTCTACCTTAATAATCTTTGATTTTTATTTTTCATCTTGTCGATGAAAGTAAGGGGGTTGTGATCACTGAACACAACAACTAGAGAAGGAGCTGAACTAATGGAAACTTCAAAATGCTGTAATGCCAATATTAAAGCCCAACATTCCTTCTTGATTGTTGAGTAATTTCTTTGGTGCTTATTTAATTTCTTAGAGAAATAGCACACTGGATGATCAACACCATTTCTATCTTCTTGAATCCATGCTGCTCCAACCCCAACATCACTCGCATCAACAGATAGTTTAAAAGATTGACTGAAATTTGGAGCTGTAAGAACCGACACACTTTTAAGTATGGCTTTTAATCTATCAAAAGCCTCCTGATGTTTATCAGTCCAAAGAAACTTGTTTTCTTGCTTAACAAGTTTGTCTGGGGTTCAGCAATATTAGAAAAATTGGAAAAAAATTTCTGATAGTATCCAGCCATACCCAAAAATTGCATCAGTTGCTTTTTACAGACAGGCACAGGGAATTCAGAGATAGCCTTGACCTTAGCATCTATAGGTTTAACTTGTCCATGTCCCACAATATGTCCTAGAAAAGTTACACAAGCACGGCAAAACTCACTGTTAGATAAATATAATTGTCAAACTTGCATCAGTGAGTATGTCAAAGAATTTCCGAATTGTTGCTAGATGTTCTTTCCAGGTGTCTTTGTAGATGATGACATCATTGATATAAGCATCACAATTATCTAGACCAGAGGTAATCATATTCATCAAACGTTGAAAGGTACTTGAAGAACCCTTCATCCCAAATGGCATTACTTAATATTGATAGAGTCCATCTGGAGTCACAAATGCCGAAATTTCCTTTGCCCTTTCCATTAGTGGAATTTGCCAAAATCCTTTCAGAAGGTCAAATTTGGTGATGTACATGACATTTCCAATTTTATCAATACAGTCATCAATTCTTGGTAATGGAAATGAATCTGTTTTTGTCACACTGTTCACCTTCCTATAATCAGTGCACATATGGAAAGTTTTATCCAGTTTCGGAACATTGTATACATGGTGAACTCCAATCACTTTTACTGGGCTCTATGAAATTATTCCCCAGCAAATACTGAATTTCCTTTTTCAAGACTTCCTGTTTGAGAGGGTTCATCCTGTATGGGTGTTGTTTCACAGGTTTAGAATTCACAATTTCATTGTCATGAAAAATTTTGTTTGTCCTCATAGGAATATCTGGAAACAACTGCTCATATTCAAATAGTAGCTGTTTAAGTTCATTCTTTTCTTGTTGTTGCAAATGTAAAAGTTTCAGGTCCAGATTTTTCATAATTTCCGAATTCCAAAGATTTGTCGCTCCAAAATCAATAATGTCCGATTGAATTCCGTCACTTAAATCCTCAGTTTGTGGGACAGGTACAACTAAATTTATTGCATGATTTACCTGGCTATCTCTCTCTATACTAGTACTCTATTAATTTATTTAGATCAGAGTACTATTATTATAATTTAACTCATTCATTTTCTTCTTTGCTTTGTAAGGACCGTAATACCTAATTTGAAGAAAATTTTGAAGAATGACTAAGAGAGAAAGAACTCTATTACAAGACTCAAAAGTTCTCTCCATTAAAGTTCTATGAAACCATAATTTCACTTTTGACTTGAATTGCTGAGTGCCAAATTCAAGCATAACAAGTTGGAAAATTCCAGACATAAAATTTGACCCTTGACCAGATTTGGGAAGGCCAAATTGGGTAAAAAAACTTTATCAAAGCTTTTACTATAATTTGGGTTTTAATACACCTCAAAGGAATTGCCTCTGGGAATCTTGTTGATGCACACATAATGGTCAACAAATATTGGTTACCTGACTTGGTCTTAGGTGAGGGACCAACACAATCTACCATAATTCTGCTAAATGGTTCGTCAAATGCAGGAATAGATTGCAGATGAGTCTTAGGTATCTTCTGATTGGGTTTTCCTACCATTTGACAAGTATGACAAGATCTACAGTATTTACCAACATCACTTTTGATTTTTGGCCAATAAAAGTGAGTCAAGATCTTGTGATAAGTCTTATTAATCCCTAAATGACCAGCCAGAGGAGTTTCATGGGCCAAACTAAGTATTTCCTGTCTGTATGATTTTGGAACTACAATCTGATAGTTCACTGACCACTCATCACCAGCAGGTACCTCTGGAGGTCTCCATTTTCTCATCAGAATTCCATTTTTAATGAAATAACAGACAGGTACTTCAGAGGCTTCAGTTTCACTAATGACCCTCTGAAACAAATAGGAGATCTCAGGATCTTTTTCCTGTTCGACGACAAGTGATTGTCGTTTAACACCCAGATTAGAAAAAAGAGAATGAGTAGTTAAAAGAGGATCATTGTGATCAATACCTTTTGATTGATCCAAACAAGGAGTGAAAGTGACCTCGTCAAAAGCCTGACCAATACATGTATCAGCTAAAGGAATATTTTCCTTATTGAAATCATTCTCAAGAGCTTTCTTTGCCATAGCTCTAGTAATAGCACAAGCTGGATATAAATCAGGGTAATCTTTTTCAATAGGATCAACTTTCTGATCCAAAAAAGGCTTGTCAGTTACAAGTGGATTAACCACAACCTTGTCTCCAGCTAGGTCGTTGCCTAGTAACAAACGAATGCCCTCAGTGGGTAAAGAATTCGCTATACCAACTGTCACAGGTCCTGAAACTAAGTCTGATGACAAATTTACACAATGGAGAGGAACATTAACAAAGCCGCACTCTACTCCCTGAATGAGAACACTATCATTAGAAGAAGACTTCTCAGACAAAGGCAAAGTACCTGATAATAAAAGACTCTGAGAAGCTCCTGTATCCCTTAAAATTTTAATAGGGATAGGATTGGCCAAATCACCCAAGAGTGATATAAAACCCTTCGACATGAATGGTTCATAATTCTTCATAATAAAATCAGACTGGGGTTTATTAGACCCAACAAATGTGTTGCTTTCAATACATGACCATGACCTTGACCTCTTAGAAGTAAGAGCATTTGGGATAGGTCTATCTTGATTCTGATGCTTATACATGTATTTCAATTTGAAGCAATCAGAAATAATGTGACCTTTCTTCTTGCAATAGGTACATGTAGGAAGAGACAAGGATTTTGAATCAAGTTTATCAGAAGCTTGATTTTTAGAAGTTGTGCCAGATTGAGTTTTAGAAGGAGTCATATTAGACTGAAATACCTTTTTACCAGTAGACTGCTGAGTGAAAGACTTGCTTACAGCAGGAACTTTATGAGTTAAGAAATACTCATCAGCGGCAAGAGCAGCATTTTCCAAGGTTTCGATCTTATGCTCTTCAAGATAAGTCTTAATGTCACTAGGGACACAGTTCTTGAACTCTTCAAGTAATGCAAGTTGTTTGATATTTTCATAATCATGTTCAACTTTCTTGGCTAAGCACCATCTCATAAATAACTGCTCTTTTTCTCTTGCAAATTCGACATGAGTTTATAGTTCCTGAATTTTTGCTTATAAGCCTCAGGAATTAACTCATAATCCTTTAAGATGCATTCCTTAACCAAATTATAGTCAGAACTTTGCTTTACTGACAGGGATGCAAAGATATTTCGGGCTTTACCATAAAGTACACACTGCAATAATTGAGTCCAATGCTCTGTTGGCCATTTCCAATTTTCAGCAACTTTTTCAAAATAAGGAAAATATTTGTCTACTTCTTTTTCACTAAAAGTGGGTACTAGCCTAAAATTCCTTGTAATATCAAAACCTGAATTTGCATGTGATGTGGAAATGTGCTTTTCACTTGCCAGCTCTATTTCTTTCATTTTAATTTGAAATTCCCTTTCATCCTTTTCTTTTTGTATTTGCATCTGTCTCTCTCTCCCTCTCTTCAAATTGCAACTGCATTTGTTTATTTTTCTCTTTCTCCTGTGTGTCTCTCACTCTCCTCTTTCTCAAATTGTAACTTCATTAGTTCATCTTTCTCTCTTTCCTGTCTCTCTCTCTCTCTCCTCTTTCTCAAATTGTAACTGCATCTATTCTTTTTCTTTTTCCAATAACATTTGTTTTTCTTCTTTCTGAAGTTCAAGCTTCCTTTACTCAAATTCCAGCTTGTATTTTAATTTCAATTCCTTTCCTTTTATATCAGTCTGATGCAGACTTACTGATCGAACCCAAACACTTTTATCGAAAACATTCTTGTCTACCAAATCCTGGATCAAAATGTTTTTAATTTCTTGCTTCATTAAGGAAGATTTTGCCTCAGAAAGATGATATTTTCTGGCAAGTTCAAGCAACTCATCTATTTTCAAACTATCCAACTGCACCTGAGTAGGACTAGAAGGAAAAGTCTCCACTTTTGATGACATTGTGAAAAAAAAGCCTGTTGATTCCACTAAAGATTTCAAACAAAATATGAAATAGTACTTGGGATTTAAAATATTCTGAAAACTAGGGAAATTTAGATTTCAAAAAAACAATTTTCTGAAATATTTTAGCCAAAATTCATATATCCCAAAGACAAGAACCTCAATTTTCTTTTGTTACGTGTAGGCTCGTACAAAAGTAAAAAAAGAAAAGAGTGAAGTCAAGAAGCTTTGTGAATTTAACAAAATAATTTTTTTCCCTAGAAAACAAGGTAAAAATATGAAATAGGACTTACGGTTTGTGAATATAATCCAAAATTTAATCCTAGAATTCAAAAATATAAGTCCTATCACTAAAAGTTCTAACTGAATCCAAGTTTGAATCTCGATGAAGTTCCAATATGGAAGGCGATGATGTCATCTATAACCAGTTTGTATTGCTGTGTCAACAGTTCCTTGTTGAGTCACTAAGAATATAATTCCGGCTTTTGAATTCCGAATAATTTAGTGAATGTCTTTGTCCAAGAATTTCGTTGAAGAAGAATATTTTCCAGGGTGAATAAATTATTTTAAATATGAAAATCAACTCAGATGGCAACAGCAAGACAAATACCTTGAGCCTGAAGGTATATATTTACGACTCATCAAATCCACTAGAAAATGTCTGTTTTAACCCGTGATTTTAGATCACATGATGGCTCACATGGTCACTTAACTTGAACAGCACAGTAAAAACAATGCCAGTTTGCATCTAGGCTAGAATAGCCGTATCTAAGAATCAGATTTCCACACTGGAAATAAATTTAAAAATAAAACTGTTTACAACAGACTAACACATGGGTTGAACATGACCTTGGTAATGACCAATCATTTTCACTCAGTGTTTATAAAATCAGAACCAAGGTCAAGAACTAGATTATCTAAAAATATAATGTAGTAATCTACTACGTTTTAATCAGGCTAAAAGAACTGAACTGAATTTTTCTAGAAAAATGTCAAATCCAGTGAATAAAGTTATTACAATAACATGTAATGAAATAAAAATAAAATAAAATAGAATTTAAAACTAACACACAAGCAATTAAATTACATATACGTAACAACACTTAGTAGATCTTACAGGATGTTTTGAAGTTTTTGGAAAAATGTCTTTTGTTGTTAAACTTATGGCCCCATCTTCATTGCCATTTTCCTAATGCTGCATATTTGAGTGGAACATTTTGCAGTGTTTTGCCTTATGCCAATATTGTAGACAGGCGTGGCACTGTAGTTTGCTTGTGTGTCTGCATGATTGTAAATTATGCTGCCATTCAAAGCAGTTGAAACATCTCCTTGATTTCTGATGATGGTTAAAACAGTTTGCATGGTCCCAAATATGCGTGTTCTCTGCGTTTCTATGCCTTTTAGAGGCATCATAGCTGTCTATTAGTATTTGGAAAATCTCATTTACTGCATTGAGAAACTGGGATAAACCCTTTTTATTTAGATGGATTTTGTCTTTTGCCATTAAATGTTCCAGAACTAATCCTGACTTGGTCATAAATCCATGTTCAATGTCTATCCTTTTTTGATTCCACGCCTGACATAGATATTCAATTAGAGCATTCAACTCATGAATGTCTGAGCATGCATTGCATAAAAAGACTGAGCAGTTAGGATTTTCCAGGCATGTGTTGTTTAGGATATTATAAAAATTAGTTTCAATCTGGTCAATATGAACATTGCTACTTACATCATTGCCACCAACACTGATTATAATGGTGTCATAATGAGTAAGGTTAATTTTTCTCATGGCATCAAATACATGACCACTTTCTGCCACAGGTAAACACTTAACCTGAGCCCAAGGTTTTAGACCTCTTTCATTTACATATGTAGTAATAGAGTCTCCAATTATGAGAGTGTTTTTTCTGGAATTATCTTGTTCTTTGATGTTTTCTTCTCTGTCTTTGGTAGAATCCAGTGTATTAGGAAATCTAAAGCTGTTATGTCTAAGATATGAAGATACTTTATTGCTATCTGTGACATTGTTTTCTAGAGAGTTTTCCACTGTAGCTTGAGGGACTTTAGGGTTTTTCCCTATTTTCTGGGTCGGTTTGGAATTATTATTTTCTTTCTTTGATGAAGTCTGATTTAACTTGGTCAGTGCAACTAAAATAGGTGAATAGGTGACCAAAAGTTGTTTAGAGGTTTTAAAACTATGATAGGATTTGATTTCCTTTGACACATTTAATACCCAATTCCAGTAGCAGGAAATGTCATTTGTGCATCAGCCATACTGAATGTCATACTTACTATTGTAATGAGTGGTAAAATAGTTGATTAGTGTTTTTATGTTACCACATTTACCTACAGTAATACAATTTCTTGTTTATTGGAGAGTGGTAGGCATTATATATTGTTTCTTTGCTTTGTCCAATGGCTTCCTTTGTTTATCACTGGCAAAACAAATATAACTTTAAAGTCCAGATTGATTCCACATTGGCTATTTTGGAAAAGAAATTTCTTGTGAAAAAAAAAACTCAGAACCTGGTATCTGAGCCTTTTTTTAAATGAGAATTCAGTATATAAAATCCATCTTGAAATTTCACAAAATTACTTCAATTATAAAATAAACAATTGTTGGGATTTGATCTCATACCATGAAGACCAGGAGTTCTATTGATTTTCTGTCTGTATTCTGGAAAATCCAGGCAATATCACAATAGAAGGATTTTAAATGTAGACAATACTTGTTATCATTCATGCAGCCTATTGCTGGTGGACTGTGTGTGTGTGTGTGTGTGTGTGATGAATTAGTGAACATTAATGATAATTGATTTGATAAGCACAGATGTAATGATGGATACTTACACATAAAGTATTGTTACTGTTTTCTGTTTAATACTTCAGCACAAAAGTGCTGGAATATATAAAGTAAATAAAAAGACTAATATACTCCTTAATGCCAGATTTATTTGATTTTCAATATGTGAAACAAAGTTCACATTTTCCCAGTCCAGTATTAAATACATCGCAGGGAAATTAGCCAAGATTTCTCATCATTGAATCAAATGATGCAGACCAAATAATGAACCTATCACCCTTTGTAAAAAAAAGCCAAATTAGATATGTCAGATAATGTGACTGGGTAGTATTAGGACATCTCCAGTGCAAGAAAAAATGAGGAAACCACTGGCTCTAGCGGATGTAAAATCAGTGTACCACATAAGATTCCCGACTCTGAAACTGAGAAATTGGTTACATGTTGTCCAACAAAAGAATAACAGATTGTTGGCACCAGTGGTAGTGCATGCTTTAAACCAAACAAGGAGAGGATTAAAGAATCTGCTAGACTTCCCAAAGGATCTGATGATCCAGCTGTTTAATAAGTTTGGTAATCTAGAGAGTGTAGACACTCAAGAGCCCCCTGATATCACACCAGGGAAGCTCTACAGTGTAATTGCAGTAGGATTAAAACACAAATGTTAATGAAATTAATCTTTTGATTAAAAGAACATGATCCATTAGCTGTTTGTTGTCAGGAAATGTTTTATATAAAAAAATGAAAGAGCCAGTCTTAAAAACTTCACCATGTACTGCAGCTTTTCAGCAAATACTAATAAGGTTGCTGGAGTAGTGTCCATCACCACAAATAATAAAGGATTATTCTGAAAACTTCCACCATGTCAAAAACTTGAAAGAAATGGTGCCTCAGAATCAAATCTGCTAATGCTGAAGATTACAATAAACCTTTAATTATTTTCCATAAAAAGCCTCCGACCTCACATGTTTACATTCATATATATATAGCATGTTACTCTGTCACTGGCAGAAAACAGGTTCTCTTCAAAGAAAAGGAAAATTTTTTATCAGTCACATGATGTGTCACATAATGTATTCTATATAAACAGGACACCTGGACTCAGGTCACAATTAATTTTCCTATATTCAAGTCTCTACATTTGTTTATCAGTACTAAACTTTTCACTGTGTGACAATCAATATAAATCATATGTTAATCTAAAATATCTTCACAGATGACATCATGGTGAAGTTCTTGTCATATGTTAACCGGCATTTCTTTGAGAGGCTGGACTGTAAACAAAGCAACGTGCAATGGAACACAGATTTCACTTCTGGATCTTTACCAGGGCCTTGTTACTCACAATGCACGGTTGCTGAAAAACACAAGACAACCACAACATAAGATCATATTCTAAAGAATAAACAGTTACTTTTAAGTCCTTACCAAGAATGCCTAAATCTAACTCGTGTATCACCACCAAAAGGAGACAGGAAAAAGTGCTCAAAAAATAGACTGGGGCTACGTTACGGAACTAAAAATTATGATCTGATTCCACCTGCATGAAGTATTCCATAGTTATTCTGGCATTGCAGCGGAAAGGTAAGTTCATAATAGGCGTTTATTTGGTATTAAAGTGATGTTGTTGCCAGATTAGGATGTAGTCCAAACTACAGTTCTTATTTGTCATAGATTCCTTTTGTTTATTTGCAATGGCTATGGAAGAGGACGAAGTCCTCTCAATTAACGACCTCCAAGCCAACTTGGAATTTTTGGGTTTTGGGCCTAAAGATATTGCAGCCTATTGTGAGGTTGAGGCAACTTCCTCTAAATGGAGAGGAGTTGAGAAGCCAAATAAACAAGAAAATAAAGAGAAAAATTGAAGTCTGTTGAGACTGAAGTTCAAAAAGTGGCAAAACGCAAGCCTGTTACGCGACCAAAAAAAATGAAAATGTCGGACAGTCTAAGATGTCCAGTCTCATAGACATAAACAACCTGTCTGTAACAGATATTGAACTTTTGAAAGAACAGTTGAGCCTAAATTAATTGCAGCCAGATATGGCAGATCACAATGAAACTGATGACCTTTTTGGTGAACATCTACCTGAATTGCATTTAAAAATTGAAAATGAAGGGCCGTAAAGCAACGTTGATGTTACCCCCTCAGAAGTTGATACAAGTAGACCACTCAAGCTGATTGATACAGGTAGGCCACTCGAGCAAATTTCTTTGAGTGGCAAAATAAATGGGGCATTGTTTGATGTTTATAGCCTGATTGTAACTGTATTTCTACATGCAATGCTGATAATATGCAGCAGATACCCAAAGTGAAAACTTCCCAAAAAGGACAACCAATATCTAAATCTTTGACAGAGGTGATTAATATTGCATGCACTTCTTTGTGTGCAACAAATGAAATTGTACAGAAGTACAGGATCCCAGAAAGTTGTGATAACTTGGGCCCTCACTTGTCAATCAAGAAATTTGGAATGACCATTTCAAAAGAATTCACTCTTATGACAAGGCCTTTAGGGTATACAGAACCTTGTTGCTGAAGGCATTATGCCAGTTGTCCAGTTAGCTGACTTATTAAATTCTCAGATTGCCACAAATGATGAGGCAAAAACCCTAATTTCAGATGCTAGCTATTACTCTCAGTTATCACTTAGAAGGAAGTATATTATCTGACCACATTTATATAGGAAATATTCCAAACTTTGTAATATGCATACCCCCATAACTTTATGCTTTTGGGGATGATGTGGCTAAGGAAGTTTAAAATATGTGACACTGGAATTTGCACTTGCAAAAGATAATTATGCCCAGACTTATAAGGGTTCAATAAATGTCATTGTGCTAGAGGCAGTGGACCCACAAGAGGTCCAGGTGTCAATCAGAGGGCAAGATTTCGATCTCACCCCTATAGTGCCCAAACTACTTACAGCTATCAATACCAGAATCCCAATAGAGGAAGGAGACCTGATTATACCAGCCCCCCAAAATGAGCCCACAAATTAAAATCCATAGAGGTATGTTCTGTGGGAAAGCTAAAACACTGTATTACTATACGAAATAATTTCACTCGTGATTCATGGATTTTGTAAACAGTTTCAGGGTACAAAATAGAGTTTGATTCCATGCCTTTCCAGTCCTTTTCTTCAAAAGAAATACCTTTTTCTGATGATCAGAGAACCCCTATTTCGAATGAAATCAATGAACTTCTATGCAAAGGAGCTATATTTCCATGCATATGGGAGTGTGTGTGTGTGATTTGGATTTTTTAACATAGCTTTAACGATTTTTCAGTCAAATCGCTACGATGTCTGCAGTGTGGCAGTTTATAGTGATGTCTAGCACTAAGGCATCATGCCACAGACATGTAGCATGATGTCCCACCCAGTCACATTATCCTGACACCATGCTGACCAGCCCTAACACTAACCTCTTAAAGCTGAGCACCAAGCAAGGCAGCTGTTAGTACCATTTTTATAAGTCTTTGGTATGACTTGGCCAGGGATCAAACCCACGACCTCCCACATCCGAGGCGGACGCTCTAACCACTAGGCCACCGGAGCGGTCCATTTGGGAGAGTAATCAATTTGTTTAGAATATTTTTATTGTTCTCAAACCTGATGGTCAATTATCAACCTCAAACAGTTGGATAAATTTGTTCATTATGAACATTTCAAGCAAGAAACATTTAAAATTGTTGTAGATCTCATTCAGGAAAATGATTTCTTTACTTCTATCAATCTGAAGGATGCTTACTTAAGTGTTCCAATAGATATAGATTATCAGAGGTTTCTAAAGTTTATTTGGAATGGTCAACATTTTCAGTTTGTGTGTTTACACTTTGAGCTTTCCTGTACTCCGGGGGTTTTCACTAAGATCCTAAATACCATATATGCATGGTTCAGACAGCAGTACAGTTTGGTGTTCCCGTTATTTTGATGACTTATTGAATTCGGATGGTGACAATCACATTAGCTTACAAAATACATGGACTATGATTGAGACATTAAAATCTCTTGGTTTCACAATAAATCTAGAAAAATCAGTACTTTTTCCATTGCAAAGAATTACCTTTTTTGGTCTTGTTTTAGACTCGTTGCATTTTTAAGGTTTATCTTACTGAGGAGAAAGTGGAAACACTTCATACTCTTACCAAGAAGCTAATTAATAAAAAATATGTTATAGTATGAGACAAGACAAGATTTCCTTTACTATTCAAACTGATGCATCACTCTCGGGGTGGGGAGCTCACGAAGTTGATTCAGACAGATCAATCTCTGGTAAATGGGAAAAGAGAGAGACCATCTTTTCCATTAATTACCTGGAGTTGTTAGCAGTTTTTTTTTATGCCTTACAAGCTTTTTATTCAGATCATAAAAATTTACAAATGAGATTCATTCTGACAATATATGTAATGTCTCATATATATAATGATATGGGTGGAATAGCATCTATTCAATTGGATCAAATTGCTAGACAGATTTGGGAATGGTGCTTGGAAAGAATATATTCATTTCAGCAGTCCATATTGCTGGCAAATATATATATATATATATATATATATATATATATATATATATATATATATATATATACAGGCAGATTTTCTCTCCAGGAATTTTTCTGACTTCACTGAATGGATGTTAAAGAGAGAAATTTTTCAAAGACTGTGCGCACAGACTTTTGTTCTTGATATAGATCTTTTTGCATCTTGATTAAACTGTCAGTTAAAGAAGTTAGTTTCATGGTTTCCAGAACCAGGTGCTTTTAAAACTGATACCTTTTCTTTCTCTTGGCATATTTCAATCCCATACATTTTCTCCCCTTTTAAGAAGAAAACTGTGGCTCAGCTGGGTACAGATCAGCTTGTAAATCTAACTTGCAGATGTTTGATCCAACACACAATCAAAGACTTGGACTATCTGGGTGTATTTAGAACTTCCCCTTCAGAACACCACTGTGTGGAGGCAAATGAACTATCACTGTATGAATGAAACTGGTTCTTTATTATTCTACCTAGCTGTCTTCTAATTAAACTAACCCTGCATATGATATAGTGTCTAGGCCCAAATACCAAATCTTGTATGCTGAGAAACCAAATATCATTTCACCTTTGGGTATAGTATCAAATTCATCCTCACTTACAAACTGCCAAAATCAGTCTTGGAAATACTTCAGAATTCTGTATTCCCAAATCACCTCTGGTTATCAAAACCCCAAAAATAATTTTTGACCTTAGTAAATTCAAAAAGTAATAAACAAATCCTTTCCTTTTTCAAAGGAAATTTTACTAAATAAGAGCCTCCTAGTATAGTTATACATTGCTGTATATGGATGGTTTGAAAGCTGGAGAGAGAGTTGGAGCTGCCATAGCAACACCCATGACATCTCAAGCTAGTCACTGGTTAAAACCTAAATTTTTAATGCAGAAAATCAAGCCATACACAAAGCTTTGAACTAGCAGCAGGGAGGGTGAATCCTACAAAATTTTCAATTAGAGATTACACTGAAAACTAAAGTTTCCTACGGAGATAAAAATACAAACTTCATTAATGTCAAAACCAAAATCTCTAACCAACCCGAAACTTTCCTATTTGGGTTAGCTTATTTTTGTTACTTTATTTCTTGACATTTATGTTTCCGTCGTTATGGCATGTTTTGTTTACTCATGCGCTCACTAATTCAATGTCGTCGCCCTCCCTGCTGCTGTGTTGGTGTACTTAATTAAATCATTATTGATATAATAATGGAATCTCATACGGCTAGACTAGCTTGACAGTCACTAGAGGCAATTATGAAATATCTCCCCGTCTGTGATTCTGTCAAGCAACAACTACAAGCTCATCAGGAGTCACAGGTGGAATATGCAGAAGGTGCAGAACAGTTATTTAAACCAATTGTCGAACCAACAAAAAAAATTGTTAAAGCAACTGAGGCAACACAAAAAGCTCTTGAAAAAATTTGCCTGTTGATATTGCTGGTTGTCTTCAACCTCCTCAACCACCACCTGGGCAACCTCCTCAACCACAACCTGAACATCCGCCACAACCTCCCCCAAAAGTTAGAACTGACATCATAGATAAATTCACACCTGAAGGTATTGCGCTATCCGGGACAAAAAGGAAAGATTTTCAGATTTGCCAGTGCCGCTTTGTTATTGCCCAGCAGATACACGAAAACAAAATATTAAGGTCGATATTCCAGGAACGAATGAGAAACAAAAACTTGTACTTAATGATATTGTTGTTGTTGATGTTAGCACAGTTGAGAGCGCATTGATGATGGACAAATCTCCATGGACACTAAGATACACTGTAACGATTCACTCATCACAGGGAGTAACTATTTCTGATACAAATATCTTGATTGTCGATGATCGGATCAAATGGTCAAATTTAGTTTATCAAGCGGTGTCGAGAGTCAGAAAAATATCTCAGCTGAAGAGAGTTGTAATAGATCACGTGATGACCGAGGAAATAACTGATAGAAATATTTAAAGATGTTGTCAAGAAAAAATTAGTTGTTATCAACAATCTGACAAAAAAAATAAACATGATTTTAATCTCGATGTTGATTTTATCATGACACTGAAACAACAACAGAATAATCACTGTGCAAGCTGTAGTACAATAATGATGTGGAAGTATTCGAACAATAATCCAAAACAATTCACCGTGGATAGAATTAATAGTAATCTCAGTCACACATGTGAAAATGTGATATTGACCTGTCTTGAGTGTAATCGATGTAGAGGTGCTAGTGTTTTGCTTTTACAGAAGTGAAGGTGGTGGTAATTGTGTATTATCATGGAATTACTTGTAATTGTTCACATACAAATCCACGCTGAGGTGCAGTTGAATCTAGTCTGTAGATTGCAGGTGTACCCGTGGATCTTACCATGCTGGAAATTTTATGGGTGGTCACACTCCAGATAGGATCAGTTGCTCTTTTTTTACCACCTTCAGGTTCACCAGGTTCATATAAAAATATCTTACAGTCACATTACCCAATACTGGTTGTTTTGATGAAGAGTCACGTCGTTGTTTTGGTATACTTATTTTTGTGATTGCGCTGATGGGTTTCATGGAAGTTGCACGAGTAATTTCATTATTTACCGCAGCTATCACACTTGGTAGTCTTGCAACCCATTCACGAGATCTTTTGTCCACGGACTTAAGGTCAGTGGATATTTCCTTTGCATATTGATATCCAAATAACTGCTCATCAAGTGTTCTATTAAATCGTTCAATGATTGCCTGATCGCGATGAATTGTGGTATGTCCTCGTTTGATTTTGACATTATGTTTTTTCATCAGAGATGATACTGCACCAAGAAATTCTTTGCCAGGATCATCCTGTAGTAGCTGTGGCCATCGTAGACCACCGCGTTGATAAATTCGTTCAAAAGCAGATGCAACTTCAGCTGTTGTTTTAGTTGATAATGGTTCTGCTTCTTTATATCTACTTGCAACATCAACGACAGTCATTGTGTATTTGTATGTGTGTGATTGACGTCTACATGTTTTAATAGTATCATGAGGTAAAAACAAAATATCTGCTTGATGAACTTCATTGGGAGCGCTAACATCAAAATGTGCGTACTGAATGTTTTTAGGTGTTGGTAGATAAATCTGCCATATTGCCTGTCGTGCTAACCAATTCGCAGCAACAGAACGTGCTACACCTGCTGCATCAGCAAGTTTACCAGGGCTATAATAAATTGATTCCATTATAATAGTTATGTATGATTAATTACCAGCTCCTAGCACTAGTTTACCTTTCATCACAGATTTTACTAGGAAGCTAGCAAGTTTTTCTCTGAGAGATTTATTTTGTATGGAATTTAACGCGTGAATCAACTTCACATCTCCAATACGTCATTGTTGTAAATCTTGATTTTTTTATGCAACATCATGAATGTGGTATGCTTGATCAATCGCATTTATTGGATACTCTCCTGGTCTTGGTTGGTCTCGTTCATCAAGTCGGATATCAAGTCGGGTTCCAGGACCACAATAATTATATCCAGGAAGTTGTTTTTCTCCTGGGTATTTAGCCCATGGAGTTCCTGGTAATTTTCCCAGTGAAGCAGTGATATCTCCACCCCTGACATCAGTCAGGCAAAACGAAATAAATTTGTATTTGTTTGTACCACATTTTACACACTTGCCTGTAATCGCACGGTTGTTATGTTTTGTTGTTATTGTTGTTAATCCACTTGTGGAAGTGGATGCTCTGCATCGAACACAAAATAAATTCATATTATTTATTTTATTTGTACAACATGGATGTCATTGACTTCTCAGTGACACGAAAGCAAGAGCCAATCAAGCATCATGCATCAGTTACCAAATTCTATCAGAGCAATTATAATAGGTCCATCTGGGTCTGGTAAGATGCAATTATTGCTTAATCTGATAATGAGATGGTGCAAGTGGGATAAGTTGTATTTGGTGGCACCATCCATAGATGATCAGCGATGCTACGATGTGCTTAAAGATTTTAATGAAGAAGTGAAGTTGTTGGATGAAGATGATAATGATATTGTTGATTTTATCATCAATATTGATGAAGCTCCATCTGTGGATGATCTCGATGGACGTATTGTTAATCTTGTAGTATATGATGATGTGATGCTAGACAAACAATCAAATCCAGCTCGGATATTTTCTCTAGGCAGAAACAAGAATACAGACATGATTTATGTTACTCAGCGATATACACAAATACCTAAAGTGATCAGAGATAACTGCAATATTTTAGTTGTGTTTAATGGAGTCAATACACATACTCTTCGAAACATTCATCAGACTTGGTGTTTAGGGGATATGGATATGATGAAATTAAAAAATTTCTTCTCAAAAGCACAAGCAACCCCACACAGATTTATCACGATAAATTTACATGATCCTCGTTCGCGATATTGTATAGGTCTCGATAAAGTTTTTGACTGAAAAACACAGCAGCAGGGAGGGCGACGACAAAGAATGAGTGAGTGGCACATAAACAAAACATGCCATAAAAAACAAAATCATAAATGACAAAAAACAAAGTAACAGAAATAAGCTAACCCAAATAGGAAAGTTTCAGGTAGGTTAGAGATTTCGGTTTTGACGCTATTGACGTTTGTATTTTCGTTTTTATAGGAAACTTTAGTTTTCAGCATAATCTCAGATTGAAAATTTTGTAGGATTCACCCTTCCTGCTGCTGAACTAAATGTACATTTAAAACTCTCAAAAAACAAATTTTATTACCTTTTCAGATTCCTTTTCCACATTGAAACCTAGCAGAATTTTAAATCTGACAACCTATTAATATCCCAGATATTGCAGAAATGTGATGTGGGAAATATGTTCTGTACTGTTGACTACCTTGTCATATTGGTATAAAGGGTAATGAAGAGCAGATAAAGCTGTCAAAGCTGCCCTACAGTTATCCATTTCCAAATGTTAGATTCCATATACTGACTTAAGGTATTATATAAAACACCATGTTCATGAAGTTGGCAAAATATGTGGGATGAAATATGACACAGACAAACTTAAAAACATTAAACTTACTATTGGAGAGTGGCATTCCTTGTACAGAACAAATTGGCAAGGTGAGGTGGTATTGTGCTGATTGCATATCAAGCATAGATATTTGATGCATGCACACCTCCTGAAATGTGAACCTTGACTGGACTGCCTATCGTGCCAGTCTCTATTGACTGTGGAGCATATTCTTGTCGAGTGTGTCAATTTCAACCCTGCGAGACAGTAATATTTTTGATGTGTACTTCTTGCAGAAGCTTTTTGAGGATGTACCTCCCAAGAAAATCTTTAGGGATTGTAGTGTGTACAAAAAGTTGTCATGTTTCACATTTTTTCACATGTGTTAACTTTATATGCTATATTTTACTGAATTTAAAAAATTTTACATTATATATTTTATCTGTTGTAAATGTTTATATTTATTTGGAATGTTTTACCTTCCAAAATTTTTATTCAGTTAATTTTTAATTTTCGGTGAACTTTACCTTCAGTTGGCATGAAGAAGCCACTTTTGTGATGAGGTGATGTAAAATACTATTACATGTTCATACATATATTCAGTTGAATAAAATGGACATACATACATTCAGCTGAATAAAATGGTCATACATACATCCAGTTGAATAAAATGGTCATACATCTATTTAGTTGAATATAATGGTCATACATACATTCAGTTTGAATAAAATGGACACATACATTCAGTTGAATAAAATGGTCATAATACATTCAGTTGAATAAAATGGTCATACATCTATTCAGTTGAATAAAATGGTCATACATACATTCAGGTTGAATAAAATGGTCATACATGCATTCAGTTGAATAAAATGGACATATATACATTCAGTTGAATAAAATGGACATACATACATTCAGCTGAATAAAATGGTCATACATCTATTCAGTTGAATAAAATGGTCATACATACATTCAGTTTGAATAAAATGGACATACATACATTCAGATGAATAAAATGAACATACATACATTCAGTTGAATAAAATGAACATACATTCAGTTGAATAAAATGGTCATATATACATTCAGTTGAATAAAATGGTCATACATATATTCAGTTGAATAAAATGGTCATATATACATTCAGTTGAATAAAATGGTCATACATATATTCAATTGAATAAAATGGTCATACATATATTTAGTTGAATAAAATGAAGATAAATACAATCAATTGAATACAATGGTCATACATACATTAAGATGAATAAAATGAACAAACGTACATTGAATTGAATAAAATGGATGTACATACATTCAGTTGAATGAAATGGACATACATGCAATCAGTTGAATGCAATGGACATACATTTAGTTGAATAAAATGGACAGACATACATTCATTTGAATAAAATGGACATAAATACATTCAGTTAAATAAAATGGACATACATGCATTCAGTTGAATAAAATGGTCATACATCTATTCAGTTGAATAAAATGGACATACATGCATTCAGTTGAATAAAATGGTCACCTGTTGCTTGATACATTCCATTAAACCACTTCAAATCTCATGCAGCTGTAACAGTCTCATTGGTTTCCATAGTTACATTGCCTTATCCAGCCATGCTCAACATTTTTGACAGAAGCCAGCTGTTAATTTTACTAAAGATTGATTTTATTTCTTTGTTGTTAAATAAACAGAATAAGTAAATAATTGGAAATAAAATAATACTTAATTCAGTCATTCAGTGATTAAGTGAATGATTCGTCAGCTGTGATGAGTGAGGGAGGATGTGCTCACCAGATTTATCATGAATACAATGACTCATACATTTTTAGCAAATGATTCATTGATTGATTATCAGTTTTGTTATGTATATCCAAAATACTGATCAGAATATGCACCTTTCTGTCCTTCTTTTGTCTACCATTCTCAGGTTACTCTACTGCCACAATCAATAATTTGTATATGCACTTAATCTCATTTGTATAATGTTAGATAAGAGTTCAGAGTTGGCAATGACATTCTGTTCTGTTCTTTCTGTTCTAATTGATCAGTTAATCTTAAATTTAAGAAACATTTGAATTTCTTTTCAGGTCAGTACATAATAGTGACTTTGAAGCCAAAAAGGAAAATTTTGTAAATGCAATACTTGCTATATCTGAAGCAAAACAGATAGCCTCCAAATGGAAAAATTTTAACACAAGCAAAAGGATTAAGAAGAAGAGTGGTAAGCATTTATCTTGATTTGTGGTGATTTGAACAATTCTTCAAACACTTTTTACTGTATTTATTGTATTACACACCCAACTGCAGGCAGCATAGATAATAATTTGCTAACACATACTGCATATACTATAAGTCTATTCCAGCTTCAGACAGCATAGATCTAGATCTGCCATCACATAATGCACTGACAGATATGGGTTTATGCAGTTCATTATGACTTGTTAGTAGAGCGAATATCATAGACTTTTAACTGCCAGCTCATCAGAGTCTGTGTTGTTTGAAGTTGGATGCAACTTAAAAATGAGTATTTACAATAATGCAACAGCAAATAAGGGTTATGTTCTTTGTTTATTTATTATTATAAGTGAAAAATGTAAATCCTGACATGCAGGGACATGATTATGTCATAGCAGGAAAATATAGACATTAGCTGAAATGCATTAGCTTTGTGTGATTCACTATATCTGAAACTGAACTTCCACCCTCAAGATCTGTAAGCTTGCTTGCCAAGGAAACTCTTGAAAGAGGCACTCTTGATAATTGACAATGGCCAGCTTGATACATCTGAGGTTTGTGTGAATTTGCTTGGATGCAGGCTTGTCCTTTATTTACATCTGATCACAGCAGTAGAGCCAAAGTATAATAATACAGTGTAATACATTTCACTCATATGTACATACCTGTATGTAGTTTAGAAGCAGAGGGGGTTAGCCAACCTTTTTGGGGGGGGGGGCGATAGCCCACCCCTGGCAAAGCACCACCAAAAATAAGGGCCTTGGAAAATGTTGATTTCTTAATTGCCAAAAGCCAATCCGAGCCTTGTATGGTAACCAGACCTTTCCCCCAACCCTGGGTTGACAACCCCCCCACCAATATGGGTCTTGGAAAAATATTGATTTATATGTTGCCAAAAGCCAATCCGAGCCCTGTATATAAGCCTGGTTGGCAAGATGAAATCCACATGGGCCAACCATTTCACCAAGCACGACAGCAATAACGCCCAGATGCTGTCTCGGGGTGCAAAAAAAATTATTGGCCATGCATGTCACTACATTTACTGAGTTTGATGTGCATTTTAGAATATCCACTAACCAGTGATGTGTAATTAAATTGTTGTCGTAATGATAATAATGAGTGATTCTGCACTAACTATGGAATCTTGCAAAGCTAAACTAGCCTGACAATGACTGGAGGCAATTAAGAAATATCCCTGTCCATGATTCTGTCAAACAGCAGCTACAACAATGTGAGGAAGCTCAAGTGGAATTTACAGAAGGTACAGAACAGTTATTTAAACCAATTGTTGAACCAACCAAAACAATTGTTACAGCAACTGGGGCAACATGGAAACCTCTCGAGACATTACCGGTTACCTGTTCAGCCACAACCCAAAGATCAACCACCTCTTCAGCAACCCCCAAAAGCTAGAACTAACATAATAGATAATCAGGGATAAAGACCAAATACTTGATATTGCTGTGTACAGTTGTAGAGGTCAATATGTTAAACCCAAATATGTTAAAACTCTAAAAGCTGGCAGTTGGGTTTTGGGGCCCATATCACATTGCTACTGATACTCCGAAAATCAGACATGAGGAAGATGTTAATAATTTTGAAATCTAATATAGGGAGGTAGTAAATGAACATTCTACAGTGGTAAGACAGTAAACGAAAGAAAAACAAAAGGAAATGAAGTGTCATCTTGAGGAAGCAGTGGAAAGGAGAAAATCAAGCATAAAACAACTAGATCTGGAACAAGAGAATAAAAGGCAGAAGTTGAGTTAGGGGAACTCCCCAGTGCTCTGGAACCATATCATGAATTGTCACCTGAAGAAGCAACTGGAAGTGACCTTGCCACTTGTGATCATGGTCATAAAAAACAAATTTCTCTGGCAATTTACAATAAACTCTATCCCAATAACATCCTCACTGATGTTGAAATTCTGATTGGTGGAAGATGAGCTGGCAATAATAACCCGAAATCATCAATGAAGCAGGTGCTATCTGTCAGCATTTATTTATTGGTGGCATCATGGACAGCAGCGTTTATTGGGCACTAATCGATGAAATTACAATCAACTACAACAGTGATTGATCAGTTAGATTGGTGATAAAAAAATAACACGATTATACATTTTGCTGAACGTGAACCTGTGATGGTCAGGATGCTTAATTCTTGATTACCAGTATATAAAGTTATCTACCAAGATGGGATTGGCAATGTTGTTCAAGGTTATTTCAGAACGATAGCCCCAAAATTGTTCCCAATTGCAAAACAGTTAGGAACGAAAGCCATCGAAGTTGTTAGTGATAAAGCTATTGGCACTGTTGGTGATGCCTCTGGTTAAGCATTCTCAGCAATCTGAGACAGACTCGCGTGATTAATACAGTGAAAACTGAAGCCACAGCCAGTACAACTGCCCAAAAGTGATGCCAGCAAGTGTCAGTAAAATAATAAAGCAAGCTGCAAATGAATGACTAGAAGACTTCGCAGGCATGCCGTCACCAACATACCAACAAGTTGCAGAGAGAGAGAAAAAATATAACCGCAAGTCTGATAGCTGGAAGTGGCCAGGCTCGACATTGTTTTAAACAACAAATAATATAATAAATTGTTCAAGCGTATATCTGATCCCACATTTGACATGGATGCACCAGTCCTCAAAGATGAATCTATATGCAATTATCAGTATTATTCTTATGATGCATGTGTGCCTGACACACTTGGAAGAATCGAACTACAAGTTCAGAATACAAGCAGATATTTCATGCCTGCCGAGGCATTCATTGAGATCAAAGGAAAACTTTTGAAAGCAGATAACATGGCATATGGAATAGGAGATCAAGTTGGTTTTGTTAACAATGGTGTTATGGCTTTGTGTAACAGTGACACATACAGCATTGATAGAAAGAATATTGAATCATTCTTGAAAATGTTGATGTTGCTATGAAGATACTGGGTCTTGCAAGATATTCAGATGATTATTCAAGGTTAGCTGACCGGATCAGTGGTGTTCACGAATGATACCACTGATGAACCTGAGAATCGTAACGTAACAATTAATGCTGCTAGAACTGGTCACATTGATGAATGAAAATTTCAGTTTATAATTCACAGCATGTCAGTCAATGTTAAATGGTGATGAAGAATTTTCATGTGCAATTCCACTATCACATACCTTTGGATTTTGTAGAGAAGTTATTTTCGGTGCTAAACACACAGTTATACTTGTTCGAAAGGACAACAACAATGATGCAATCTGGTATCCAGGTATGGTTGATGCTGGTAAAGTGAGACCAACAAAACTTTTGTTGTGGATGCCAATAATGATACCATCAATCGTGGAAGAACAATGTCTGCTCTCTTTTATGGATAGTGGCAGCAAATCAGTGCTGTCATGTTTGATGATGACCACAGACAGTATTCAGAGTACTGTTTCTGGTTTATTCACATGGCAGAATGGCATCAGCGCAGGGAGTTTCAGTGCAATGTCATATATTCATGGAACAGGTTTGCAGGTGCAAAACCCAGTGGTATTTGACATGCTTGGAGTTAGTGAAGTTTTCCTATAGATAAATGGACATCAAGAATCATCCAAAGAGGTGTTATTGAATTTTGATAACAATCATGCTGCACATGCATATCATCGTTTGATGAAATTTATGTGATGTGATATGAGATTATTGATTTTGGTTTGCAGATATCTCAGCAATATCTGATCTATTATTTTTCACTGGAACACTTGGATTTGTTTTGACAATCTGTCATTGATATACATTTTCAAGCTCGTTAATACAGCCAGCTGTTATTGCTGAATATAGAGCAATTGCTGTTATATTACACAGGTCTACAGCCAAAATGCTTTTGAAATAAATGTAGTCAAACTTTGCTAATTCTGGGTCACTGAGAATGAAAATGATGCTTAAAACTGTTGATTGGCTCAAGTTTTAAAGATATGATATTGGGTCAGTATATATAACCCTTGACTTGGGAATAGCAGAGGATAAGTGAGTTATAAAGGTGGGGGGGATCTCAATTTAAACCAGAAATGACTAAAATACATCTTTGACTGGATCTATGAATAAATCTGTGACTGGATTTGGAGTCCAAACCAAAATGAAAGCTTGCTGCAAGCTTACGACAAGCTAGGTGAGCTTGTGCAAGCTAGTAAGGGTGCTCACACAAGCTTCCGCAAGTTTGAAAAAGGAATTTTTCAAAGTCTGCAGGCTTGCAAAATTTAAAGTTCAAGCTTGCACAAGCTTGCAAAAGGAATTTTTCCAAGTCTACAAGCTTGCAGATTCTAAAGTTCAAGCTTGCGCAAGCTTGCAAAAGGAACTTTTCCATGTCTGCAAGCTTGCAAAATCTAAAGTACTTGATGTAAGCTTGCGCAAGCTTAATGCAATAATCAGGCGTGAAAGGGCAGTTCTGCATGAGATTAGTACTTCCTGAAATGTTGAATATATGTTGTGACTAGATCATACTCAGTATAAGAAACTACACTATCAAATTAAAAGATGTTACTGGTAATCTAGTTTTTATTTATAGCATCTGATAATGCACTTGAGTTAAATAATATACATTTTCAGTGTTGCAAAATGCTAAGAACTTGAATTACTTGTACTTAGCTGATACATAAATAAAATATGTTATTCCAACATTTCTCTATGTTAAATTAACTATGAACATTATTAATATATTTCAAAATAAACTGAATTATTTCTTGACCAAGGCAAAATATGAAATATTACTTTGTCTACAATTGTCTTTTTTCTCATTTTCAAATTTTTACAAATATTATACATGTTAGAGAAAAAATTGAGCTTTTTTGCATAAAGGAAATTCTTTAAGTGATTGTACACTCAGTTAGCTATGCAGTCATTTTGTCAAGGAATGGAAGAATGGGTAAAGAATTCCATTTAGTAAAATCCTGTAAAACAGTAATTGCTGATTGCAAAGTTATTTACAGACTAACTTAATACAGCAAGATATTTGATGGCAAGTACTTGTAAATCCTATTTACTGATAATGTATGCACCATCAAATATACTCTCAGTAAATCTTGTAATATTAACTTCTGGCATTAAGTTTATGAAAGAACTGTCATATATTTGTTTCAATCACAATCTGCTGTCAGGAGAAAAAAAATAATTGTCAGTTATTTACTTACTAAATAAAATTTAAAAATGTATAGTTTTTGTTTTTCTTTGAGAGAGAGATATATACCATTCTGCCAACATTCTATAAAGAATTTAGCTTTGTGAATTTTGCTTGTTTAAAAAGAAATCAAATAAAAGCATGCAACGGTGAAGTGTGGTTTTCCGCGACAGAGACTTAATTCGGTATCGAGTCGTTAAAGGCGGTTACTTCCCCCTGTTTACGGTCAGCAGACTGGTTTACGAACTTTAAATGTACACATAACATCTTTGAGTCGAAAGAACACAAAACAACCATTGTAGCATCGCGTTCAAACATAGGCGTAATTTTCAAGGTTGAACGTCACAATTTACCTCGTTAATTCGGTAAATTTCATTGCCCGCTGAACCAATATATGTGCAGTAACCGATCCACTAACCCGAGAGATAATCTGAAATCACGGAGTTATGTTGGTGAGTAAACTCAAGATTGTGTTGTATTTTGCCAGTTTTCGCGACTTTCGTTTGGCGGTAGCGTTCTGTTTCACCTTTACGATTTATATATGTCAAAAAATGACTTTGTAATGTTGCATCGCCCAGTGATGGAGATGACAACTCTGCAGATCATTGTTATTTATTGCTGCACTTACCAAACTTCAGTAATCGATGCAGTGCTGTCAGTTATCGACAATAGGGTTACGAGATTATAAAGTTAAACGTACGCTTGTGAATCTGATTTCCGTTATTCTTAGGGTCTTTTTTTTCCTCTCGCATATCAGATTTAACAATTGTTCAGAGGTTGTTACATTTAATTCTTTTCATCCTCAAAGAAGATGGCTGTTATTTTATTTCAAAATGTCTTACGGTACGTAATCAGTTTCATCGGATTTTTGTTGTTGTTCAAAACTCTTTAAGTGCCATTCGTTTGACATGTGTCATAGCCCTTTCAAAATGGATAGTAAAACTAAAATTTAGGTCTCATTAAAGGATGATCTTGAGTAACACTTACTGATATTTCTTGGACTTGATAAGTGACTTTGGAATGATGAACTAAAAATGAAATGCTTTTGCCAATGAGGTAAATATTCGTTGGGGTTTTTTTCCTGATTGCATGGTACATGTTGCTGTAATCCATTTCAGTGGATGATACCTGAATCACACCAGAAGCAGAGGAGGATGCAGAATTTTATTCTGAGGATTTTGTTTAGCAGAGGTGATTCAGAGTAATTCAAATGGCAAACATTCTTGTTTTCACCTAATAGTTTATCAATGTGACAGATGAGAGGGAACCTAACTATTTGACACCATCCTCCCCCAAATGGATTTCTACACAGAAGTAAATTAGTATAACATTTCCGAAGCAATACATAACAGAAGTATAAAGAGTTTGCCCACACAGATCCCATTCATATGATCTTATTTTTATCTGATTAAATATGATTATATGATTTGATGACTTCATTCTTTTTTTTATTGTGACAGTAAGATCTCATTCTAATTGATGTTCACCATATATTAACATTTTCATTTTAATGTTTGATATTACATACTTTAGAAAAATGGAGGTATGTGACCATGTATAGAATAATTCAATCAATGCCATATCAGTTCTTCTGATGCAACTAGTTAGGTATATATTTACAGTACTTGCTTTTTAGGCAAAACAATGAACGATGCAATCTGAAGCTGGTATTGTGTCATACATGATATGAATTGCATCATGTTATTCCTACAAGTCATGGATGATGCAATCATAACTAAGCTTACAATACTCTGCTGAAGAAATTGCCCTATATCAGTTCTAGAAATCATACAGTTTTGTGCTCTCTTATTTGTCAGTGTTTGATTTTGCAAAGAGACACATTTCTGTTTAGCCAAAGTGAGCAGAGATGCCTCGTATTTGTGTGAACAATGCAGATAACTTCTGCTATGTTTGTGGTGAAGTGACTTTCGCATCACAGAAGCACAGTATAACCACTATGGTTAAGAAAGCCTATCATGTTTTTTTTTGTTGTTGGAGCAAATTCTAAACTGCAAATTGCATGCATTGTGTGCAGCACCTTAGTACATGTCAGTGATGTGACAGTGACATGAACTTGAGCATCAGCAGAAATAAAAACTTTACAAATCCAGCAATAAATGGCTGTGGAGAACTCAAGAATGTTATCATCTGTCATAATTATGACTGCTGGTGATTAGAGCTGCTGTTGGAATACATTTTACCATTGCTTTCACTAATAGCATCTGAAAATTATTGTTGTTATTTGCAGTTGCTCTTCTGCATCATTATAATACCTTTCATAGATCCACTGAAGAGTAGTGAATTCAGATGCCTTACTGATATTAATGCCCAAAAGCATTTGTTTAATTAGCCTGCTCTTGGATATCATCATCATTACAGCTGGAGCAAGTCTAACTAAAATTGTCAGTAATTTCACTCTTTTACAATGCGCAAGGTATTCCTCTTTCATGGGTGTAATTTTTCATGCACAGTATTCTGCCAATTCTTTTACTTTTTATTTTCTTCATAGGCTTGCCCTGGTTTATTTAATTCCATTTCTAAGGTTATTCCCAAGTTAATCAATTTATCAATGAGTGATGTAAATGTCAATGAAAATGCATATAGCATTTTTTGAGCCTCTTTGATAAATCTGCATGAAGCATTCATTCGATAAGGCAATCTCTGTTTCCCTCTCATACTTTTTATATTCCATTCTTTTGGTAAAATAATGTTGTTAGAACCTCCATAAATTCCTTGAAAATATTTTTTTGAGTCTTTCTGATTCTTTGCCATTTCTATATAAACTACTGCAGCAATATGAAATATTCACTGTGTAGAGAAAATCCATGGATAGCTTCTCTGCTGGTTATTGATCAAAACAAAGGCTTTTGCCATATTAATTCATTGTTGGGCCTGCAGTGTATTGACAGGTACAGTATGCAACTTCATTTATAACAAGGAAGTAAAACCAAGTAGTGGTAAATTACCAGGTTTTGTTCTTTTTGGGGGCTCTCCGGGCACTGGCAGCTGTCATAGTTTCTACCAAAATGACTGAATAATTAAATTGCTAAACATGCATGGGTCAGATATGGGTTAACAAAGCCATGGGTGTAGAGGCTATGATGGGTGTCAGGGACCCAGAGGGTGCCAAAGATGGCAAAAACCCTGTTTGCTTAATTATGATGCCTAGTTGTTCCTTAATAAAAATAATGCCAATCTGACATCCAGTATAGCCACTACAGCAGCTATCATTAATCCTCTTAAAGAGAACATCATATCAACTTGGGGGTTTTCACCAGCAGACTTCTTATGTTGTCTGTCTGGTCCTAGATAAAAATGGTTCTGATCAAAGTTCAACATGGCTGCCATTTTGGCCCCCTTGAAAATCACCAAAAGACTTATGGTGTCTAGTTGGTACTGAATGGAAATGGTGCCAATCTTACATTAATTATGGCTGCCATGATAGCCATCTTGAAAATCTTGGTACTCCACCTGAACTGATAGTTACATTGACATGGGGTTTTAAGCTAAAGTGTTTTCTTTTTATGATGTTTTGATGGTCCCAACTGAAAAAGGTGCCAGTATTATGTCCAATATGGCCACAGATGGTTTCAATGTTCAGGAGTAAAAAGCAGAAAAGCAGTCTCATCTTGGATTCCTATAAATTCTTTTCAGCCAAGAGAGTGTCAGTACCTTTGAGGAAATCTTGTTCAAGAAATGTTCCCAAAACTGGCCAAAGAGAAAATATTAAACCTTATTGTGCATCTTGACCGACTTCATGTTTTGTCTACAAAGTTTTATTATAATCCTCCAAGTGATGTTGGAGGAGAACCAGTGACAAGCATTGTTATGGACTAACAAATACATGAACAGGGATGACAATGTTCAGCTTTTCACTGAAGTCCAGGCATAAAAAAGATGAGAGAATAAAAGCAGTTTTCTAGTTATGTTCTCAATTGGTAAGAAAGTGGTTTCAGTTTTCATCGGTCAAATGTCCCACCATTTGTCCACAGTCAGATATTTATCCCTGCACTTAATTATGCAAAGAGGGGGGATATTGTTATTGTCTTGTCAGTCTGTCTGTCCATCTTTTCATTGATTACATTCATTTGTATGTAAGCTGGATAAGTAGTTGGTGTAGATGTGCAATAATGTTTTACTCTTTTCCTCTTGCCCATATCTGGGACCATTTCTTGAAAATTTGTCAACAAAGGGGTATTTGGGGAATTTTGTCATAAATTATTCTCTGTTGCCATGGTATTACCAGTAGACTTTCTGCACATCTGTCATGATGCTACATTGGACTCGTCAAAGGTCTTGCTTAACCACAGTACAGACCTTCTGAGGGCTGCTCCTCTAGAATTGAGACCTTCTCAAGATTTACTGGATCAATAACATTGATCTTTCAACTGTACTCCTGGTCCATCGCAATTAACCAAGAAATGAGATAAGGTAAATAGCCCTCAGGGGCCATCTGCAAAATTTTCAAGCAGTTGCAACCCCAGTGCAATCCCCAAACTCCAGCTAAACCACCTCCTCACTCATCAGGACCATGACACCCAGATCGCTGCAGATCCAAGATTACATTCACTAACCCTCCATCCTTTCTTACCACAGGAAAGGGGGGGGGGATAGCCCTAGCAATTAACCCCTCCCCTGCCATGCATCCCTTTCAGGCACATCTCAGTAGGTACTCTCTTTAGTCTCTTCTCAGGGACTTGGTCAAGCATCATTGCTATCAGGTAGGTCTTCTCCATCATAATGAGGGTTATTGACTCCAGTTCAGGAACAACCATCGCTATCAAGGACCCCCATTTCTTTCCCCAGTCCATTGTGGTGAGATTGAGGGAAGAGGTGCACACCCTTTTACAGAAATGGGCAGGGAAGAGGGTCTTGAATGATCAGTCTTCCTGCCAGTCTCAAGTCTTCCTGGTTACCAAGAAATGTGGAAAATTTTGAATCATAATCAATCTCTCCCTGCTCAACCACTTTCTCTTGGAGGAATCCTTCAGGACAGAGGCAGCCTCCTCAATCCAGAACGCTCTTCTTCAGTTTGTTTGGACCATTTTTATTGACCTTCAGATGCTCACATGTACATCCCAGTCTGGTTTTTCCTCCACATCACAAATATCTCAATTTTTTGCCTAGATCAGAACATTTTTCACTTCTGGGTTCTGCTCTTTGGAATCTCTTCAACACTCAGAGTCTTCACCCAGAACATGGGAGTGGTAGCAGTCTACCTACAAATACTGGGAACATTGATTCTCCAGTATTTCAAAGACTGGCTGATTCACAATGTGCAAGTTTAGTCCCTTCATCAGGATCTGTTCCGCTCTTGGTCCACCATAACTCAGTTGGATCTCTTACCCAGCCTTGAGAAGTTGGAACTTGTTCCATCTTAAGACTTTGATTATGTGGGGATGAACTTCCTCATGGACCAACTTGGTCTGAATTCCTTTGGATCAGGTAGATCGAATCCTGGTTCTTCTAGAGATAGTATGAGCTTAACCCTGTTGTCTGCTCTCCTTTATCTTTCCCTACTCAGAACCTTGCAGGCCACTGCCAATTGGTTCCTTACGAAGTCTCCATATGAATCTTCAGTAGTTCCTCCATCTTGCAAGGTGGAAATGACAAAGAGATCTTTTATCAACCTTTAACCCTGTAGGACCTGATTTTCACCATCATTTGCCTTGGTGGTTGAATTGAGACAGATTCCTGCAGGAGTTCCCATGCACACACCCGTTCCCCACTCCTATTTGTTCACTGATGTTTCAGATTGAGGTTGGGGTGCTCAATTAAAGCCAAAGGCATAATTCTCCATGGTTCTTGGACTCAGGCCAAATTGTCCCTCCACTTCAACACACTAGGAATGTACACAGTATTCTAGCATTGCAAGGGTGCATTGACAGAATAAGGGGCTGATGTGTTATGGCCTCCTCAAACAACACGTCCATCGTAGCATAACTAGATGTCACAGGCACACATGTTCCTTCTCTTGCATGGTGGGCTGGAGTTTCTTCATCTGGGCAACCTCAGAGAATTTTGCAATCCAAGTTCACCACATTCCTGGCAAGATGAACTTATTTGTTGACAGTCTGTCCAGAGTAGACTGATTCATCCTCACAAAATGGTCTCTTCACCAGTCAGTAACAGAGTTCCTGTTCTCCTTATGGGGAAGACCCCTTGTGGACCTGTTTGCAACCAGTCTCAACAACAAACTTCCCTTTTATGCGAGTCCTGTCCCAGATTAGAGAGCATTGGCAGCAGATGCACTCACATTCCAGTGGGATCACTTATTCGCTTATGCCTTCCCGCCTTCCCACTAATACCTTAAGTTCTGCAAAAAGTCAGAACTTCCATTGCTCAGATCATCCTCATTGCCCCTCTGTGGCTCCAGCAATGTGGTTCAGCGATCTCCTAGACCATTTGATTGAGCAACCTGGCTCTCTACCTCACAAGAGGGATCTCTTGTCACAACACCGGGGATCCCTCCTCCTCCACAACAGCCCACACATCTACCTTCACACCTGGCTCTTTGAACCAGAACAAGTTTTCAGGTTGAGTTGCCAGTTGGATCGTTCAGGCCAAGAGAGCTTCTACATCCAAGGTCTGTGATGCCAGGTGGAGATTCATCTGTGTTTGGTTCAGTAGGAACATGTTGATCCTATCTGCCCCTCTGTAACTTCATTTGCTGATTTTCTTTTGTTATTTTTGAGACCAAAAGATGTTTGGTATCCACTATCAAGGGCTATTGAGCTGCCATCTCCAACATACTTAAATTTTGTCAGGGCATAGGATTGATTAAGATCTGCACCTAGCCAATCATATTAAGTATTTTGAGCTCTTGAGACCTGTCGCCCACTCTCTTATGCCCAGATGGAATCTTTCTTGTGTTTTATGGTCATTGACCAAGCCCAGTGTGAACAATTGAGTGAAGCTTCCTTCGAAACCTCACACTCAAATTGTGTTCCTACTCACTTTAGCTTTAACAGTGGGTTGCACCCTCCCATTAGGGAGGTTGAGCACAGCAATAGCAGGTTGCACCCTCCATTTAGGGAAGTGGACCACTGCAGCCATGGGTTGTGCCCCCCATTTTGGAGGTAGTTCACCACTGCAATGGGTTCCTCCCTCACAGTAGGGAGGTAGAACACTGCAACACATCTTATGTTTTTGTTTATCTCAGGGGAGCCCATTGTTATGGCAACATGTGGTTCAGAGAAACATAAACCTTCTATAGATGGACCTCTCCTTCTTTGGTGAGTACAACTCAGTTTCTGATTTTGATCAGTTTGAAGATAACATCAGCCTTCAAACCTATCTGACAAATTCAGCTTTGTAATAGTGACTGGACAAGTAATTACTGCTATTAAAATTTACTTGGGGGGGGGGCAGGGTAAAACTAATTTTAATTATGCAATACTTATCTGCCACTGACAGGTAAATGTGAAAAGTGTGGCACAAAAAAATACAAATTTATTTCTAACAAATACAAAGTCGGCGGTGATGCCGCTACAGCGTTGGGAAAATTACCAGGATTGCCGTGGGCAAAATATCCCGGGAAAAAACACTTACTGGGTTATAATTATTGTGGGCCTGGGACTCGTTTAGATATCCGTCTTGACGATCAAGATCAACCGCGACCTGGAGAATATCCCGTAAATGGAATCGATCAAGCATGTTACGTTCACGATATTGATTATCGAGATAAAGATTTACAACAACGACATCTCGCCGATATAAAATTAATTCATGCCATAAATAATGTAAAAAATAAATCGCTTCGAGAAAAATTAGCTGCTTTCTTAGTAAAAACTGGTATGAAGGGTAAAATTATGTTAGGGGCTGGGTAATTAATTATATGATTATTATAATGGAGTCTATTTATTATTCCCCAAGAGGATATTGGAAGGGCAAAGCAGCGATTAGTAAACTCGCCAAAGCTGTAAAGGTTTCACGTGCTGTTGCTGCAGCGTGGTTAGCACGACAAGCAATATGGCAAATTTATCTACCGCCACCTAAAAAAATTCAGTATGCACATTTTGATGTCAGCGTTCCCAATGAAGTTCATCAAGTAGATATTTTGTTTTTACCACATGATACCATTAAAATTGGTAGACGTCAATCACGCACATACAAATACGCGCTAACTGTCGTTGACATTGCAAGTAGATATAAAGAAGCAGAACCACTGTCAACAAAGACAGCAACTGAAGTTGCATCTGCGTTTGAACGAATTTATCAACGTGGTGGTCTACGATGGCCACGGTTGCTACAGGTTGATCCTGGCAAAGAATTTCTTGGTGCAGTATCATCGTTGATGAAAAAACCTAATGTCAAAATCAGACGAGGACACACCGAAATTCATCGTGATCAGGCAATCGTTGAAAGATTTAATCGAACACTTGCTGAGCGGTTATTTGGATACCAGTATGCGAAGGAAATAATTTATACAGATACAAGATCTTGTGAATGGGTTGCAAGGTTACCAAGTGTGATAGCTGCATTAAATAATGAAATTACTCGTGCAACTTCTATGAAACCTTCTAATGCAATCACAAAAAAATATATACCCCATAGTGATGGCTACGGACAACAACGTGAATCTTCCTCTCAACCAGTATTAGGTAATGTGACTGTAAGATATTTATATGAACCCGGTGAACTTGAAGGAGGTAAAAAAAGAGCAACTGATCCTATCTGGAGTGTGACCACACATAAAATTTCTAGCGTGGTAAGTTCCACTGGTAGACCTGCAATCTACAGGCTGGATTCAACTGCTCCTAAGCGTGGATTTGTTCGCGAGCAATTACAAATAATTCCTAAAGACACACAATTACCACCGCGTTCACTTTTGTAAATTGGAACCCCGACGTCGATTACATTCAAGACAGGTCAGCGTCACATTATCACGTGTATGACCAAGATCACTATTAATTCTATCCACGGTAAATTGTTTTGGATTATTACAAGAATATTTCCACAGCATACTACAGTTACAACTTGCACAACAATTATTCTGTCGTTGTTTAAGTGTCATAATAATTTCAACATCAATATTAAAATCACGCTTATTTTTTTGGTCACATTGCTTATAACCAAATAGTTTTTTTCTTATTACGCCAGTAACACCTTCGGTGTCACTAACAGTTTGATCATTATTTTCTGTGGTGTCTATGATAACTCTGTGTAGTTGAGATATTCTCCTGACTCTAGATACTGCTAGATAAACTAAATTTGACCACTCGATTCTGTCATCGACAATCCAGATATTTGTATCAGTAATAGTTAGTCCTTGTGACGAGTGAATCGTTATAGCATATGCCAATTTCCACGGTGAGTTATTCATGATCAACGCGCTCTCAACAACATCAACATCAACCAAAACAATATCATTTAATATGAGATTTTGTTTTTCATTTGCTCCTCGAATTTCAACTTCAGTATTCTGTCGTCGAGTATCTGCTGGGCGATAACATAATGGTACAGGTAACGTTGGAAATCTTTCCTTGTGATGCAGGAATAATTTTTCTTGTAATTCATCACGAACTATTTTTCTACTCGCAACTATCAAATCATTTGGTCTCCATACATACCAAAAAACATTTACGGGAGTTTCCGGAATTATTTCACGCATTATCTCACATTGTATTTTATCTGGCTGTAGTCTGATTAATCTTTTAAATTCTTTTAGGGGTTCATCAATAGATCTATGATCATCATTTATTTCTTCATAATAATCCACAAACGATTTTAACCACTCGTGTGGAGATTGACCGACGAAAGGTGGTGGTTGACCATGATCGCCGCACATAATCACAGCAGTCTTTTTTGTCAGTAACCAATCAAGAAATACTTTTAGTGTTTCCAACGACACAGTACAAATCTCATCCCAGATAATGATTTTCGGAATATATTTCTCGCCCATTTGCTCAGGTGTCCATGTATCTCCACACACCATCTGAAGAAACTATTATATGTACATGATTTTACTCCTCGTTGTTTTATTTCTCTTGCTAGTCTGTGTGTAGGTGTCAACACAATCGTATCTAAACTCCGAAATAATTCAATCGCACGTGTTGTTTTACCAGATCCTCCAGGTCCACTAAGATAAATAGTTTTATGTCTAGCCACGGGATCGAATGCAGATGATGATGTTAATGTTGGTATTTGATTGTCATTACCGTAGTATGTCTCCGCGATATCAACATCTGCTGTTTCAGAATAATTGAGTATACTTTCTTGTTTTATTCGCCATGATCCCCATTCGCCACTACCGAGTAACGGTTTTACAAAATCTAAATATTTTTTATCCACATAAAATGAATCCATAGCAACTCTGACAGCGTAAGAAGGAAATCTATTTATCATCGATAATAAATTTATAGAAATGTTAGCGAGCATAGAAGATCTTAATTGAGTAAATTGCGGTGACTCACCATCAATGTAACTCACGATTGTACCTAGTTTGGTTCCATCTGACAAATAAGCATTGCTTCTGCTTATAAATGTTCCTTTGCTCGTTGTATCAGTAATTATAAAATCTAACTCAGCATCATCCATGATCAATCTTGTACAATGCCGTTTATGATCATACGAACCACCTTGAGTAAATTTACCAATTATTTTTCTACCGAGATCTTTTGGAACTTTATTTTCATAATCGATTGTATCCCAATCTTCATCTGGATCTGTCAGGGAATGTTTCTTTTGTTGTGGTAGCCAAATTTGTTTCAGCGAATGATATGATATAATAGCTTCACTTACACTCAACGATGTTAAAATTCCAGTATCAAGCATGTACTGCAACAACACCATTGGAACCCAGTGTTGCTCTGAGAAATGTCTACCAAACCACGCATAAACGATAGGATGAAAATGATCGCGGAACTTAAACGATTTTACACAAGTGAATCCAGTTAAATCAAAATCAGGTAATGGTCCATTGATCGACACTCTTGTCATTTCGTGCGTGGGATGACCAAATCTATCAAAGTATTTAAAACACTCTCCGTATGCAAGAAAACTTCCAGGATAACACGCAACCATATCAACGGATACAACTTTATGATGATCGTATTTGGTATTCCATAATCCGCCATGTCCATATTCGACACAACTGCGCTGAATATCTTCGAGGAATTCTGTTCTTGTCGGTGACCATGAATTTTTCTTCTGAGCAAAGTGAGCCGCAACGGATGGAACTGTAAAGCAATGATTTAGTAATTGCTCAACTTCAACATCATCAGAGTTATAATCATGCAAAAGGCATTGTGCAAGATTTTTCATTTCATTGTGAAGAGATTCTCTACGGTAAATATCTCCGTTAGGTTCTACAAATTGATCGCAATATGTGGATTCTGAACTCTGAAATAACCAAACAGATACAGGATCGTTCTTACTGATATCACCGATAGCATCGAATATATAATCGTCATAAAATTTAACTGTCCTATCTCGTGGAAATATTGTTACAGCATCAGTCCATGCATGTGCATTATGATCAATGATTGTTATTGGAGCTCCATTTTTTGTATATTTCTGTTTGTACAAAATGTCTCCGGTTAGTGTTTTTACTGTTATTGGAAATCTTAATTTCTTTTCTAGCTTAGCAACGTCACTGATAGATGCTCCGGTATCTCTAACTGTTTCTGCCCACTCGTTTATTTTTGTGCGTCTTATGTCTGTTAAACCGTTTCCGCATATTGCTTTTGAGAAATGTTCCATGATACGTTCAGCTACGCAATTTATTCTTGAAATTTTCATCAGTTTGAGATCCCCAACGCTGGGTTTATTATTCAGTGGATATACTGCATAGATAACTGCAGTAACTGGATAAGCTCTTTCATAATATGGTTTATCAATACCAGTAAGCACACCTGGCTTGGATTGTTTATTTAATGTAACAGTATTATTTCCAGTATGAATCCGTATCGGTTCACGTTTATCGCTAATAATCCAAGTATCATCATCTGTCTGCACAATAAATTTTACTAAAATAATATATCGCTGATTGTCGAGGTAGTTAAGAATATTTTTACCTCGCTCGTCACTCATTCTAGCATCAACAACAACACCTTTGTCACTCATAATCCTGAATGTCGACCAAGTATGAGCCGCTCCATCGTTGCGAAATTCTTTTTTACCTTCATGGATACGATCGGTTATATCACTATTTATCAAAGCCAGATCTTGCATTGAAAAATTAAATTTAGATTTTGGTAATTTGTCAAGATCAAATCTTGAAGGTTCAGTCGTGGATAATCTCTCAAATTCCTCCATACTATATATAAGACAAATATGTATGTTTAATTAAACTTTAATTATATATATAATGATTCAAACAAACAACCAATGTCGATGGCTCATGATTGGATTTTCAACTCCTTGTAATAAATCATGTGTGAACGAATTCTGTGGCCAACATATGCAGAGTTATCGTAGAGGGAGTCTAGGACCAAAACCGTGTTTACGATGTGGCATTGGAGTCAGAGGAGAAACATGGTTATGTGCAGCGTGTGGTGGTAAAAGATACAGAGAGCTAAAACAATATTATGATAAGAAGTTGTCAGGTGAGTCTCTGTTAAAAACCACTGAAGATTATCTGGCCAGATTTCAAGATTATCAGGTAGACAAATAATTATTATATATAAAAATGAATTTTGTAAAACATCCAATATTTAAAAATTATGAAGCTTCTCGTGATGGTGTTATCAGACACTGTCAACGAAAAAAGAAGTCGGTACTGTTGACAATGCTGGTTATTTTAGATTTACTATTGGAAAATAAAGATATCACTCACATAGGTTTGTGTTCGAGTGTTTTCACGGGGTCATCGAAGATGGACTTGTAATTGATCACATCAATTCAAACCTGAAAGATAATGATTTATCTAACCTCCGGGTTGTTACACAAAGTCAGAATAATATATTTGGAAATGCTGGGAGATGTAAAGTGTTTGAAAAGAGATCGGTTATGTCCATAAATACAGAGACTGGTGAAGAGAGAATTTTTAATTCTATGAATGCGGCTGGGAAATATTTTGGTATTCACTCGAGGTCAGTACAACATGTTGCAGAAAAAATAATGAAATCGGCATATTCAGTTAAATACGATCAAAAAATTATATTCCGGTATATATAATGAAGAGAGATGAATCCGTCATCGTTGATAGAGCAATTAAGTAGTTGTCTCTTTTTTTTTTGTTATTATAGTAGGTTATTCAGATTTTACGTAGTCATTATCGATTTTTTTTGTTTAGACTGTAGCACGTGGAAAGAACTGGAATATATCGATCCATGCATCACTGCTAGATAGTTCTGGCTTGCGAGTAGTTATATACTTAAATTTAACTGTATATTTATAACAGCTCCGATGGCCGTGTGGTTAAGGTGTTTGCGTGCGGATCCACTAGTGCAGACTCTCTGCGTGTTCGAGTCTCCAAAAATGCTAAAGATATATTATCTTGCATTCGGCGACAGATGCTATTATAGTTGGGGAACCCGGAGAATTTCCTCGAAATCCACAACAGACAAAATACACTCTCCTATCATACCACCCTTGTGGTGGGTGAACTTTTGCACTCCCCGGGGTTTGTGTATGGGGGGAGAGTGTACAAAATCTGTTGGACATAGACAAGATTCCCCCGTCATCACCATTTGTATATATTCATGTTCATACAATCATCCAATTATATATTTGTGCCGTCCAAAAAATATCAAAATCGTAATCATTTGTATATATTCATACAATCATTCAAAAAAAAACCAATCAAAAATCATCTCAAAAACAGTCCTCGCTGAGGACTATTACTTTTATTTTTATTCAGAATATATTTTGTATTTTTATCTGATTCAGAATATATTTTTATTTTTATCTGATTCAGAAATACTTTTATTATAATAAAATTTTATTTTTTATGAAATTTGGTCAGATTTTCTGAATTTGATGGGCATTATACCCGTCAGTTTGCGAATTCTGTACAGATTTCATGAATTTGATGGGCATAACACCCGCCTGCGTTGGAATTTTGTACAGATTTCATGAATTTGAGGGGTATAATACCCGTCAGTTTGCGAATTCTGTGCAGATTCTGTAAAATATTTTATTTTTTATAAATATTTATTCTGATTCAGATTTTTTTAAATAAATTTTGTGCAGAATTCATAAATTCTTTACAGATTTTATGAATTTGATGGGTATTATACCCGTCAGTTTGCGAATTCTGTACAGATTTTATGAATTTAATGGGCATAATACCCGTCAGTTTGCAGATTCTGTACAGATTTTATGAATTTGAGGGGTATAATACCCGTCAGTTTGCAAATTCTGTACAGATTCTGTAAAATATTTTATTTTTTTATAAATATTTATTCTGATTCAGATTTTTTATAAATATTTATTGTGATTCAGATTTTTTTAATGAATTCTGTACAGATTTTATGAATTTGACGGGTATAATGCCCGTCAGTTTGCGAATTCTGTACAGATTTTATGGATTTGAGGGGTATAATGCCCGTCAGTTTGCGAATTCTGTACAGATTTTATGAATTTGAGGGGTATAATGCCCGTCAAAATTGTGACTTTGGTCAGATTTTCTCAAATATTTTATTTTTATTCAGAAATATTTACTCAGAAATATATTTTTATTTAAACAAATAATTTATAATATATAAAATAATGAATCACGAAAACATCACATCAATTATTTCTGCTATTAAGAAATTACAACACAGCGGCGTGAAAATATCTGACCAACTTGATCCTGAAAAAATAATGAGTGATTTCGAATCATTACAATTTCGGAGATCAGAAAATAGATACACCTTACCCGCCGATTATAGATTTATAAAGATAATCCAACAGGCGATGTTATGATCGCTAGCGGCAATCACTGATACGCAGGTGAAATTATTTGTTCCTCTTTCACGGGCCATCGAGCGGGTTAGGTTAGAATTATCTCACGAATACGAAACGAAAAGACTTGTACATGCTCGTATAAAACAGCTGAAAGATATCATGGCAGTGACTGTGTCACCGACTGAGTTGATAAACGAAGATGCGGAAGAATTACTGGCTAAAGATGTCACTGAGTGTGACTGTAGTGACTGCATCATCAGTGACAACGACGACGAAGCTAGAATACCTACTTGTAAAGTTGTCCCAGCTGATTTTAAACCGTAAAAAAATAATTGTTGTATCACGGCCCAACAAAAAAAAATATTTTATCCTTGACGTTCTCTTTGACATTTTTTTTTTTGCTTAGTGTTTTCTACGATCTCACATACAAGTTTATATTTAGCGACTCCGACCTAAGATCGAGCAAGTGGCCACACTGGTCAGTAAGTTTGAAATTTGTCCGTGATAAGAGATGACTGTGACATCGCAGATAAACAACATTGATTGGTTCTGATACAATCAAATAATCTGGAGGGACTTGAGGTGTAAATGAGTAGAGAATGTATCCTTGTTGGGCTTGATTGCATTTATCAGTGTCAACTTGATAACTGCCGTCGACGGCATCACATACTAGATTGACAGCGATCGTTGATGTGATATTAACGATACCCGGGGCGACATGACGGCCTTCGCTGTATGGATTATTATTATATCTGAGAATATTTGGTGGTGGTGCTATTTTTTTCCACGATTCTAGAATTTTTGGAAAACTATTTGTGATAAAATCAATCATTGGTTGTTTTAAATCATTGGCTTTAAATCTTTTGTATTGTTTTTCGTAAATCTCAATCATCTATTCCCCGGACCTAGCAGACGATGATGATATCTATGTGCATTTCTGGCTAAAACATATTTAGTATAATCAACATCAATTAATACTTGATTCAGATGTTGGATTGATTCTATGATATTCTTTTTTACATCATCGCTGTAATGTTGTATCAAATCAGCAATTAAATTTTTAACATTGGTAAATATCCGGCTAAATTCATTTGCCATGTCCCGGGTTATATAAGTGATGATATAATTGTCCATGGTGTAGTCTGCGCCTGGTCTATCCAGATCAGGAATACGTTCTGTACCATCAGTGAAAAATCTATGAATGGTCCACGGAATATCATCTCGATAAGTTGGAATTTTTATGTATTTTTGCTCTGTCATGAGAAATTCATCTGGTCGTGGTTCTAGTGGACCTTCATATTTGGGTTCAATATCTGGCCATCCTAACACTGATCTGATCGACGACTGATATATATCCACGGCGTAATCCGGCGATAGTATTTCAACGGCCGACGACAACATTGGCTCGTGGACGGTAATGGCAATCTTTGATTCTTTTCCTGTGATGAATTTAATTCCGCTTTGGAATTCTTCATTGATTTGTTCTATTTGATAACTTCCCGTTGGAATACTAACTACTTGCCAATCTGGTGTTCCGTCGGGTTTATTTTTTATTTGCAAATACTAATGAATTATTCGGTTGTAGTCCAACAAACAACGTTGACCTAATGTTGGACCAACTATAATAAACCCGTAATTGCGCTAGACCTATCTCGGATGCTGGAATTGCGGTTGGAAAATTAATACTGAATTCAGGATTAGTTGAACTCGCCGATATCATTGTGGTTCTTACCGGAGCAGTATTAGTGACGATCTGTTGCAATAATTCATGCGATTGCTGATCGAATGATGTCATTATTGTATTGTTATTGTTTTAAATCCTGTTCAGGAATTTTTTCATTAACGACGTTGTCGTCGAATACTTCATTGTAGATCTTTATTGCGATACTGAATTCTTCGTCGGTGATTATTCCATCATTAAGCGACGAAGAAATCAGTGATGATAATTTAGAATATGCGGTCGTTGCTGTGTGTAATTTCATCGTGTACTCGTTCAATTTTTCATTCGTTCACGTATTTATCTTTTTCGCGATTATATTAAATATTTCAGCGATCGACGTTGAGGATGAAACAATGATTGTTACAACGATCGGCGCCGTCATCGTCGATAGCGATGCTAATACTACGCCGGTTCCAGCAACTAGCGTAGAAACCGAATAAACCATAATATCAACGACGGTTGCACGTCTACGATACTTCTTTATTTTCGGTGTATAATTATCGATGATGGTTTTTAATTTATTCTGCCATGTCGTTACTTGATCGTATCTGTATCGCAGAACGTTTATCATTATACTTAGTTGTTGTCTAAGACAGGGATAAATTCCAGACACCACCAGTAACGTCTCGGGGGTATTTCTGTTGATATCAGCGTAAATGTTTCTTTGGTGTCCTTGGTTAGCATCAGCAGTAGAGGATTATGATATACATTAGGCGATGATGAAGTGGCCGCAGTAATTTCCAAACCATACATGGACAACCTTTATAATCCAGTTACTTCTGCGGTATGTTCGAGACTGTTATCGCGCGGTGTCCACGTTGATACCCCAGACGCCACTGTTCGTGATGTTGCTAATTTCTTTATGTGGAATTTTAATCAGATTCGTTTTTTCAGTGATATTAGGAATTCCGCTGACAATATCATTGAGTTTTGTATTTATATCTTTGAGATTTATGTCAACGGTTGGTGGACTTCCAAAGAATTCTTAAGCGGTTTTATTAAGTTCTTGAAAATTTCTGTGAGTATTATTAAACGCACCTACATGAATGTCATACTCGGCTCGAAGTGTATTTATTTTATCATTGATCGTGGTATCGCTATCATCCACATATTTCTTCGTTGCGGCATCTTCGTCGCCGTCTGGTGATCGTAGAGCAACAGTTTTATTCGAATTCATGTTAATTTCGCCGGTCATAATACCCCCGGAGGATTTTAAACGATCAGAAACACTTTTTCGAATTTCATCTCGAATTCCTGTAATAGACACAGATGAGTCTCTGATAGTTCCGATGTTAGTAAACGTTGCAATGTTACCTTCGGTTGATCCAAGAACTCTACGAAGAATTTCAGTCCATTTGAGATTACACGTTTTTAGAACTCCAAATTGGTCTTGAAATACAACGACTTCATTGGCGTCTACGGATGTTAAATTCGTCAATGATGCAAAGTCATCCTTGGTAACGTAATCTGATAAATTTATGTTCAGTTGTTTTTTACCAGGCGCCGTAGCAGGTCTTCCGTAGATATCTACCATTATATGATTAGCGATTATTTAATGTATATTCGTGTACAGTTTTATGAGGTGGTTTCGATGATCTTGATACAGCATCAAGTACTGCTAGCGCTTCACGGCCACATATTGGTGGATCCGTTAATGTTTGTGTTGGTAGCGTTGAATACCAGATTGGAATATTTTGAAATCTGCCGACGTATTTTAAAAATTCTTTTGGTGGCGCCAACCCATACGAATCAAAATAAATAATTCCACGTGGATCAATGGCGTATGCTACTCAATGAGAACCTGGTCCTGTTGATGAATCAAGATTAATAATACCTGTTTCTGACAGCGCCGGATTTTTCGGTAATTGATCACGCATAAAAACACTCTAAAATTTTTTATATTTAACTGATTAGCGGCGTTGATAAAAGCAAAATTCGATAGTGGAACTATCGTCAACGGCGTCATCGTTGAGTCCCTGGAATTCTTAATCCGCGTCCCCAAACGTTGTTTGGTCGAGACCCTGGAAGTCTCAGACCGTGACCTTTTCGTTTCCTTTTTTTTAAATCCTTTTCCTGTTGCTTTTTTTAATGCCATTCTAGCCGCAGTTCCAACTGCACCTAACGCAGCAGCTTTTGCAACAGCTGGAGCGGCAGCGGCTATCAACGCTGGGATAGCTGCGAGAAGCGGAAATATTCCTCCGGTTTTAATAGCATCCTTGATGGCGCCCATGGAAAGATTTAATCGTATTCCTTTATTGGCGTGTTTAGCTTCGTTGAATCTCTTAAATTGACGTCAACGATAATTTATTTGCACCGCTCATTTGATCGTGTTTTAATGTTACTTTTGTTCCACATCGTGATGCCGACGGCGATTGTAGTCGTTTAATCTGGCCCGGGGTCAGACTGACACTAACATGATGATATGACATTTATGATATATATATACTGATTTAAATCAGCGTTTGCATATTCTCTACGGGAGCATCAAGGACTCTCATGCAGCCACCAACACCTTCAAGTAACATTGCTTTATCGGATAATATAACTGCGATTGCTCTGTAACTACCATTAACAACAGGTAATTCTGCTACACGAGCTCGAAAGTGAATATCAACGACAGACTGTCTGAACAAATCCAAATGTTCCAGTAAAAGTAATAAATCGGATATAGCGTTGTAAAATCTAACTGATATTTGTAAACCAGTATCAACATTTTGATCACGTCCTATGAATGACATCAATCGATGATATGCACGCGCTACATGATTTTGATTAAAATTTAATAAAATATCCTCGGATGGTTCTTGATGACCGTTTATTCGCTGCGACACCTCGGAAACACCGAGTTTGTCAAATATCATTAAACTGCGTGTTTGATCATTTACTCGTCTAGTATCTTGAAGCGCAACGAATATATGTCGCGGCGCAAAGATACCTTGTTGTGATGCTATTTGCCACGTAAATAAACCAACAACGGAACTTTGAATAGCATCTGTAGTTGTTGTTAGCCAAGACAACGTTGACTTGCCACCGCTAGATATAAAAGCGAGCAACCGATCTTCGGCGGTTATCGCTGGAATCATTACTGGCATCCACAATGAAAGTTTTGTTGGATTTACTTTACCAGCATCACCGGCAGGTCGCCATATTGCATCATCGTCGGTTGCTTTCCTGACAAGTACAACTGTATGTTTGGCTCCAAAAATGACCTTTCGTACGTGTCTGCAGAATCCAAAGATATGTGATAATGGAATTGCACAAGAAAATCTTCTGTGGTCTCCCAGCAACATTGACCGGCGTGCTGAAAATCCCAAGTTGAAATTCACGTTAGCACTTTGTATTATTGAAAATGCAGCACCGGGCCGAGCTATCATTCCAGCTGGTTGTGGATCAGATGCAGTATCACGCGGTGTTTGTACTAAATTATATTGCCTATAATCAGGATTATTAGAAGTATCCTTGTAAAACATTATTGATGGACCAGCTGATCTTGAAAAATCGTCGCTGTATCGCGCAAGACCAAGTATTGTCGTGGCGACGTCAACATCTTTTTCAATTGATTCAATATTTCTTCCGTCGATCATGTATGTGGCGCTGTCAAACAACCAACACTATCATTGGCGCCGTATTCAGTATCATCTGTTTTTACAAGTTCACCTTCGACTTGATAAATGCCTCCGCAGGCAAGAAATATCTACTTGTTATCTTGAACTTGTAATTCTATTCGTCCACGCTGATTTGGTATTCGAGCATCGTAAGAATAATATTGATAATCACGCACAGACTCATCCTTGAGAACTGGCGGATCCACGTCAAATGCGGGATTGGATACACGTTTGAACATTTCTATGTTATTAATCATCGTCTAATATGAAGACCACTGCCCGCCATCAGACTTGCGGTTACATTTTTTTCTCCCTCTTCGGTCAATGACTCTGTCATCGCTGCTAGTTTTTGATCTGCAGCTTGATTTATTACTTTACTAACACTTGCAGGCATCGCTTCAGTGCTGGGTAATTTTACCGGTGGCTGAGATTTTTGTCGTATTAATCGTGCTAGTCTATTCTTGATGGCAGAAAATACTTTACCGGCGACGTCACCAACAGTACTAATACCTTTTTCACGAATAACGTCAATAGCTTTCATGCCTAATTTGCTTTGTAATCGTTATTGCTTTTGGGGCAATTCTCGAAAATAAACCCTTAACATCACCAAATCCATCTCCGTAGTATGTTTCATCTGCAGGTAATCTTGAATTTACCACTGTGACCATAATTGGTCTACGTTGATTAGCGTGTATGATCATCTACTATAATAATAATATCGAACTGTTTAATCGCTGTAATAATCATCGGTAATTTCATTAATGAGAGACCGATACACGTTAATATCCATAATGCCGCCGGAAAATAATCGTTGACAAATGGATGTGATTTCGTTAATAATTTCTGGAGAATTATTACCAGCTCGTTTTCCACCACCAAGAACTTCTAATCTGTCGACGTCAGCTACAACACCGTCGGGGCAAGTGATTCCACTGCCAGTTTTCTTAACAAACGGTGAAAAATAAGATGATACACTACCAAGTAAGCCACGGGGTTGTTCTGGTTCACGAGGCTGAGTTGGTTCACGAGGTGGAGTTAATTTTTTAGGTTTTTGTTCCTCATGTTTTATTCGTTTCATTACATTTTCTTTAAACTCATCATAATCGCCAAAGTCGCTTATGACTTCAGTACCTTTAGAAACTAAATATACAGCAGCGATCCAATTATCAAGATCAAATCCTTCAACGTATTCAGGTTCTAAATATTAATCTCGGGGTTTCATATCTTGCTGCAATAAGTTCTGTATATCTTGGATCTTGGATAGTTTCAGTAATCTCGGGTTTAAAATAATCAGGTACTGATCTTGTTGGTTCTTTTTGTTGTTCTTCTTCTTCTTCTTCTTGTTTTTCTTCTTCTTGTTGCATTTTCTGAAAAGCCAACGTCATATTTTTTATAGCTGTATTGTAAGCAGAATATCTCTTATCGGTAGTTCGAGCTTGATCGACATTAAAACGTAAACGAAAAATCCATTTGTGCCATTGCTCGTGTGGGATAGCATCATCGGCGTACTCTGGTTTCAAATATCTTTTTCGGTTATCATAGGTTAAAAAAGCGGTTTCAGCTAATTCAGGTATATCATACTTCGCGATGCCGACAATGAAATCCTCATCGAATTTATCATGCAATTTAACCCTGGCGCTGGCTTGTACTTCTGGTTCTTGTTGAGCATCACCTTCTGCTTGATCTGTCTCTAGTGACTCCGTCACCGTTGGCTGAGCCGCAGCTATTTCAGCGGGAAGTTCTCGTAGAATTTTTTTCGTCTTTTTAGTTCGCTCCGCTATCTTTTTAGTTTCTTTTGCCATTTCTTTTAACACAGGAACAATGCCTTTAGTGGTTTCAGTGATAGGTTTAAATAATTGTTCTGCGGATTCTGTAAACTCTTCTTGTGTTTGTTGACGCTGCTGTAATTGTTGTTTGACGTGATCACGGACAGGTAGATATTTCTTAATTGCTTCTAGTCTCTCTCGAGCTAATCGCGCTGAGTGAGCTTCGCCAATCATTATTATAATGCAATGGTTTAATTACAGCAGCAGGGAGGGTGGGCTAACAAAAATTGTGTGCACGAGCACATAAACGATCACTCACAAAATTTTATAAACACGAATGTCAACGCCGAAGTAACAGCGCGAACTAACCCCGGTGATTTCATCACGGAAAGTTAGAGGGTTCAGCTTGACGTTATTGACTTTTTTTAAAATTTTTTTTTTCGTGTGAAATCTTTGTTTTAGATATGTTTGCTCGAATCCCATTTGTAGGGTTCACCCTCCCTGCTGCTTGCCCTCCTCCCATCCCGCCCAGATGTCTTGTGTAATTGTCATTTCTGAAAAGATGACATTACCTTCTGTGCACAACCATATCACATACAGAATGGTGTGCAAAAGGTCACACTGATTTTTCTCCACTCATATATGCTTGTTGAATGGTCATTTTACTTGCACAAGTTGTCGCAAGAGTTTCTTCGCTATTTTGATTAAAGATTCTTCTCTATCATGGGGGTAGGGTGAGATGCAGGAGAGGCAGGGGTATATTTTCATGAGCAAATGGCTCGCAGTTTGTCTGGTTTAACTTGTACATGCTTTTAGCTTACTGCTGCAAAATGACATTTTTCTTAACATATAGTGGGTAAGAACAGTTTTTGCGCAAGTTTTTTTTCCTTTATCTTTTGTTTCAAATGAATTCGTAAACATACTGAACCCTTTAACCTAATATATCCCATATAATGATATACGGTAACATAATTATTAATCTTCCATCTCTGTTACATCCCAGATCCACATTCCTATGAATCTGAAAAAAAAAATTCAAAATGATTGGTTTTGATTTTTTGGGATTGCATCGTATGTAAAGAAACTTTCATTTTATTTACATTGTTTGAATAATAAAATTATTACAAAGTTACTTCTAGTTTGCTCATTATATCTTTTTAGGCTTCTAATATTTCTAAGTTTTTAATCATTAATAAAATGTTTTTCATCTTAACTGTATGCTCTATTGGATTAACACATGACACCATGGATGTTTGTGTTAAAAACTACCTCCTCTATGTGATGTATTACATAGACTTTTTTTTAGTATACATGTACTATAACCAGTCCTTAAGAATTTGAACATTACTGGTAAATGCTTTTAAAATTTCAGAATGAAATTGTCTTAAATTTTATGAAGTCTGAAAAGGCACAAGTTTGCTTGCCAAAGTCTTGGCACAAAGCTTGAAAATGATGTACCACGTATGAACAATTTTCAGCCAGAAATTCAAGCAATCCACCATGCTTTTTGTTAACTGCAGTAACAGTTTGGTATGATTGCAGAAAGGTCTTGGGGATTTCATAAGCTTTGCTTCATGTTTATTGTTCATGTAAATGAAGCTTACTTGCTTTATAGGATAAGTGGTTCCATGCATCCTCAAACTGGGATACAAGATGAAAACAATAATTGTTCAAACACTTGTCACTCTATATTTGACTTTTTTTGCATATATGGTAACATGAATGTTATATTATTTCAACCCTCCAACAGAGCTAGTTGGATATGGTATGTATAAACATTTTAAAGGTACATTATTAATTGAGTAGATAATAAAGATGATGCACAGGTTGTGGCCAATAATTCTGCAGAATATTGATTGTGTACATCACCCTTTCTTAGTAGTAAGGTGCAAATAGCTGGTAGAAAATGTGGAAAAATAACCTGGCTGTACATTTTTATACTGATGTCCAAGGTTTTTATTCTCAAACGTCCAAAGTTGACCTTGGACTTCCAAGGTTATTTGTAACTAATACTCCGAGGTTTCCTAGGAATCCTCGGACATGTGCATGGTTTCTAAGTAGTCCGAGGATTCCTAGGACATATTGTCCGACGATACCTCAGACACTTTCCTGGCATAAAACATCAGACCAAGAATTGAAGCAAATATTACAGGATATAAGAATACATTTTATTTTTATTTTGTTCAACACGTACAAATAAAATTTTAAAAAGGTCCAAATATCTAAAATGCCCATGAGGTTCCTGTAGTGCCAAATTGTCCATTTAATTTTGAAAATCCATCCATTTATATCCTGGTTTCATGATGTTTTTAGCACTTCATTGATTTTCTTGTTTATCATCACCTCTTCAATATTCTGCCATTTCTTTTGGATCAGTTCTTTAAAAAAAAAATACTGGTTGAAAATATAAAATGTGAAGAATTAATGAAACAAGTAGTAAGCATATAACATAATTGTTATTGCCAGCCTTAAATTACAAATCGTGCTTGGAGTCCTTTAGTTCTGAAGACTAGGTATTAAACCTGCTATATTTTTATAACAGACTGTTCTTTGAATTTGGGACCATCATTTTCAATTGTTGATAACAAATACAGTCAAGATTATATTCTGTTCCTGGCTCAATGCCTTTGCAAGTTCAAACTAATGTATTCAATAAATTATAAGATCCTGATGTACCCCTTTGAAAGATATTATTAAAATTATTTAGAATTACTATCTTATTATTTCATTGTACTGTAATAAACCCTTAAAGATATGACCGATGCTTGTTGCTTAAAAAAGTGTTTAGAAAGTTTGAAATTGCTGCATCTTTATCTTACCTTGGACTACTATCTTATTATTTCATTGTACTGTATTAAACCCTTAAAGATATGACACAATGCTTGTTGCTTAAAAAAGTTTTTAGAAAGTTTGAAATTGCCGCAAATTTATCTTACCTTTGGCTCTTTTGGTGTTACCGTCTTATATAGTCTGTTTTGGTGTTGCCATCTTAGTGGTCTATTTTGTTGCTATTGTCTTAGCCATTTTTGGTGGTTTTGCTGATTGTGGATTTGCATCTTTACTTGTTTCAACCCTAAATTTAAATAAAAAGTGCGAACTTTTCAAATAATTTGCAGTACATTCCATGACATTTATGAGTGATGGGAATTTATTAGTTCGGGAAAAAATACATATAACCACAATTATTGCTTAAGAAAAATGTGGTTTGGCATGTTGGCCTTAAAAATAAAAATAATAATCATTTTAGTTACGTAACCTGACATCCTTTATAAAGTTAGGAGATATCTGATGCTTGCATTTTGCAAATTCGTATGCAACAGGTTAAACACAGCATGAGATCAGTGTCATGGACACCATATTTCCTTTTCAATTAGACAAACAAAAGAAATCCAATTTAAGTACTATTTAATATCATCAACATATGACACACATGAGCATTAATCATTTTAATATGGTGCACAAATTTACACCTAAAACAAAGGGCATATACTATCAGGGTTTGCAAGGTCTATAAAGTTGTTAAACAGTGGCCATCATGTGATGTCACGAATCACTGCCTCGTATCTAAAAGTAAAATGCAGCTGCAATATCGGACAAACACATGATAATATGGCAGGCAAGTGCAATTATTTAAGTTCTAAAATACTGTACTTAACGAAAATGGACAAGGTAACTTAGCTTTTCATCAGTATACTGAAGCAATAATAAATCTGATTGCTTTGTAGATTTTCTTGCTGCCTAACAATCTATACGCATGGATGTTCTGCTCTATTCTTACATGTCTTATAACACTATTCATAAACCTATTCTTCTGATTTAATGCACTATAATAATTATGTACACACAGTTATTCTAAGATCCATTTTTGAGTCATTAAATTTTTTCAGATTTTATTCTTTCAACGATTTTAAAACATGACTTCATTTTCATGTTTAATAATGACAATACATAATTAAAACCACTAATTCTTTTGTTCTAAATTCAGTAATGTTAATGGGTTAGTTTGCTTTACTCTATATTCAAAATGGGCATAGTGAAATAATTGTTATCATTAAATGTACTATATTCTTGTAATTCATTTCATAAGAATTACAACTGAATCGTACAATGATAAAATTAGATAAACAACAACAATAATAAGAGTTATTATTATTATTATTATTATATATCTTTGCATAATTAAACAATGCATAGAAGCAGGAACACTCAGTCCAATTTCGAAACCATTGTTTCATGACAATTATTTTTTATAAACAAAACCCCTCTTCAACAACACAAATAAGCTATCAATGAGATAAAGATGAAAACAACAATAAGGTTACTGAACGCTGTAGGCCTACATGTTTGTCCGAAATCAATACAGCTGATGGTGCAATGCCTAGTGGGTAAATGACATCATACAGTATTTATAGTTGGCTGCACAACCCTATTCCCAATGAAAACTGACACAATCAACTGAAAAACTGATGCAGTGTACAGCCGGCCTGTGAAACGAGAGCCAATAAATGTTCTTTCATTTCAAATTTAATGTAATATAACAAAAAAGAAATGTACTTACCCCCAATCCTTCCCAAAATTCCTTCTGTTATCCCAAAACTCGGCAACCTTGCAGACACCAAATCTTCGACTTTGCAATCTTCAATTGCCTTTCTTGGCTGAACAATATTTACGAAGTTAAGAACATTTCCAGTAATAGGATTATCATATACATAACGCAAACAAGTTCATGGCGATTAATGACTCTACAGTAGTAGGGAAAAAGGCTGGTTCTGGCTCTCAGACCTCTCCCCACCCTCTAAACAAATATAAATTACCACCTCGGAGACCCACAAAACCCTGTCCCAAAACGATTTTCATTTATAGCAAGTGCTGGTTCTAGCTCAAATATAATCTAAGACTTTTACCCACTCTCTAAATAAATATAAATTACCATCTTGGAGACCCTCCAAAAAAATAAAAATTACATCTGTGAGCCCCACCAGCCTTCCAAACGACTAACCTCTACCGTGTGGACTTAAATAAATCTGCCGGATTTTATTTGTAACAGATGTTGCCTCATATACATTACAGACAGGCAGTCTGGAAATCAATAAATACTCTGCATCAGCCAAGCCTTACATGAAATCGATAAAGCACACCTGTTTCAGTACGGCCTTATACACAAACATATATTTCTTATTCTAAGGTTTTAAAATTCTAAATGCGGATTCTGGACCAGAGACCCCATCCCCCACCCAGAGGATTTGTCGGAGATAGAATATCCTAGTTTAGAAACCTTTTTTGCTAGAAATCTCATATCAAACAAAGAAATATTATATAATACGGGTTATTATCCATCACCAATAAGACATGTTGGAATTGATCTAACAAACAGATTTTGTAAGAGATTTGATTCAATAAAATCAACATCAAGTTATACTGGCATAAAACCTAAAATAATAAGCGATTGCATTAAAAAAGTTGCATATCATATGGGTCAATGTGGTTGTTTGCAGCTGAAAATAACGAACGAATAAAAGGTTGGTCAGATGATTTACTGACAATATAGTTGATAATGATATTTCTAAAGCTAACAGTGTATGTAAATGAGGATTTTCCTATCTCAAAAACCCTCACCCCTCTAAAATAAAATAAATATTTTCACTTACCTGTTCGCATATAATCCGCTTGGTGACTCAACCACATGGAATTTCCAGAATGACTTAAAATCATGTGATTTTTTAGAAAACGCCCACATGGAATTTCCAGAATGACTCACAATCATGTGCTTTTTTAGAAAACGCCCACATGGAATTTCCAGAATGACTCACAATCATGTGATTTTTAGATAACGCCCACGTGGAATTTCCAGAATAGCAGTATAAAAGGCAGCCGTAATTTTCTTAGTGGTCACTTTCAAGAGGGCATCTTCACCGAGCGGATTATATGCAAACAGGTAAGTGAAAATATTTTTTGAGATTATTTTTATTGTTCATACCTTGTCACCAATGATCAGTGTTTCAACCGTTGATATTAGAAATATTTCATCATCGCGATAATAGAGACTAAACTTTACTTTACCGCTCACACAGCGACAAGATCCGAACAAATCCTTTATTTGCGATTTGTTAATAGGATATTTTTTGTCGATAAAATATACTTTTGACCGATCGAGATCGATGATAAGTTTAGTATATTTTTGTTGACTTATCGGACCATGAAAATTTTTAAAATCCACATAACGTCTGGCTCAATTGTTGAAGGTAATTAAAATACTCGCTGTCATCAGATCTGATAAGTGAAAGTTTTAGCTTGCCACCAGCAACGTTATTGCTGCTGAAACATATACCTGATGTTTCATTATTAACTTCAACTGTCAACTGTTTGCCGTCCATCATTAGATATTTGATCTTGCTATTGTAGCGATTTGTGACTGTCAAATTTTCGAACATTATTTCTAAAGTTTACATAAAATTTCATACCTTAGTCATCGAATATAATATCGAGTATAGATATATCATCAAAACAATAACCAAGTGCAAATGTATCTACTCCATTTTCGCAATAACGTTTGTCATCAAAATTACTCAATCTGCGTTTGATAATGACATCTGTTTCGAGTTTATGACGCTTTGTTCGAATAGTCATTGCTCTTATAAAACTAACGCCGCCGTCAAGCGCGTACTTGCAATCATCAAATTTCATAAACTTTTTAACAAAATCGCAAGGCAGATCTTTTGCCCTTTTCGTTATTTTATTATTATCTAACAATACCGCGTACATTTTACTGCGCAATCCGATAAAGTATTTGATGATGCTCGAGTTCATATCATCTTTGAACTTACCAGTAACCTTTTTATTTGTGTCATCATGAAATTTACTGCCACGAGGGTAATCGGAAAGATCAAACAGATGTCGATTATCGTATATATCCTGATAGACGTCCTCACATTCAATTTCATACACGAGCGAGTCGGTATCAGTAAACAATAGTCTACTTGACGGCCACTGATTTTTAACAAAATTATAATGAAAATTGTACATGAGCCACTTCGATAAATCTAACACGGAAGCTCCAACGTAAATTGGTTTATTTAGTTTTAGATTTGTTTTTCTTCTTTGTATCGCGACAAGATTTTCATTAAAAGTTTTCATGCTAACAAAATCGTCGTCCGACACAAGTTTATTTCTGCGATTGACATTATTAACTAGCTCGATATTTACTCGTTTTCTAATATTTTCCATCGTCTTACCAAAAACGGAATTGTTCATAAGCTTAAAGAAGTTTTTTTCAAAATCGGTTTTCGCTACAGCTCTTCTAGAAGTGTTTGAGTTAATATAACCTCTCATCCACGGCGACTGATTAAACTTTAAAAGTCTATGAACTTTCCTCAACACAAGACCAGCATCTACTGCTTGTTTTAAAACTTTGTAATGCAAAACATAATTTTTCTTATCGAGTAAATTTGGTACTAGTTTTTTTACCATAGAATTTTGTCTTGGTGATGCTATCGCTTGTTGTTCTTGAGATAACATAATATAATCTATTATCATTGATTCTGCACAGAAAGGATAATCGTTGTGTAAATTGTGTAGCGAAGTTGGATAATCGAGATCAACTTCAACGAAATACGAAATATCGTCAGGTATTTTTTCTTCTGTCTCCGATAAAAATTGTTCAGATGTGATCCAACGAAATCCACCAAAAGGCATTGGTTCTGCGATAGAATAACCGTAGAAATTATTATAGTCTAGATAAATTGTATACTTTGAGGGAAGCCTAGGATTGTACTCTTTCAGGTATTTGTTGTTTGCTTTAGAATATTTCTTTGTTATAACGCTAATACCGCCTCTGATACCTTTTTCGATAAAATTGAACATATCAACGTCAGTCAGTAATTCTAACTTCACTTTACTAAACTTTAACAGAGCGTCCCATGACAGCCCGGGAGCAGAATAATACCAACAAGGATCTAGTCCATGATTATTATAGCTCAATTTTCGAAAACTTTCAAAAACATCTGCTAGTAGTAACACCTCGGTTTTCAAATATAAATCATGATAATTGCCAAACGTCTTACAATCAAATTCTTTCCAAATATCTTGTGCATATTTGTACTCGTCATCGTTATATTTTCATTTTTAAGTTGCAAATAAAATTTTTCTTTGCTAGGTAAAGACGTTTCATCACATTTACTCCAATCATCAAGATACTCGTACGGAAATACTCCTTTTTTAGTCAGTAGATTAAATTTATCTCCAAAACAGTCTCGTAGGTTATCAAACTCGCTACAACCTTTTACTAGCTCATCCAATGATGCTGTCATAAACTGTAGGCTGTCAATAAAACGCAACTTACCTAAAGTAACTGACATACACTTTTCAAAATTATTTGTAATGCACTTGATTACGTCATTAAGTTTTAAGCGAGATATTATGTTGGGATCATCAAAAGCTTCTATGATAATATGGCTATCATATCCTCAGAAGTTGTGAAGAACAACTGGAATAAAATTTGGAGCAAGAAATTTTAAATTACACTGATCATGAGCCGCTCCACGATTCTGTCCAGTCAGATGGCAATGGTCATGTACTTTTTTATTATCAGGCGAGTCAAAAGCTTTTTCACAAATATGACAAAATTCCGCTTGCTCGTGATCAGATTTTTGTTGAGATGTCAGTTTTATCATTGGAGTTATTCTTTTTAAACGATTAAATATATTATCAACTTCGTTAATTAACTGCTTGAGAAGCCAAACAGCTGGATTTCTACCACGATATAATTTGATCGGCTTAGATAATCTCGAATCAGCACAACAAACAATCTTATACGCTACCCCACATGGAACATGGTTTTGAGTTTTTCTTGTACTCGATTGGTTGGGATTATTTTCTACGCCAAGTACAGACTGAAGTAAGCATTCGAAATCGGCATATATAACGAAAGGAATTTTTAGTTTGTGATTGTGATTGACAAACTGTAATAAACTATTTTCTTTGGACGGCATTGTTATTCGTTGTACGTCACTACAGTACTGCAAATGCTTTTGTAATGTTTCATAGTTTTCACAACCGTGTAAACAGCGATAACAAAAGAACGTTTTTTTTATTTCGTTTATTATACTGTCTGCCAACTAGTCCATTAAAGTTTTTGATCCAAACGTAATGATTTTTATAAAACAGCAAGTTTATTGTCGATTGTGAAGCTTTTTCTGAAATATATCTCGGATAGACGTTTTCTTTTTCATCTAGTCCGAAAACATTTACTGAAACATTATTTTGCTTTTCAAACTTTGGTATTTGATTTTCTGCAACTGGAAAGTCAATACCATTAAAAGTTAATTTTGATACGTGACTAATATACTTGTGAACACGATCAGCATTTTTTTCTGCTGGAAATAGCGCAGAAAGAATAGCCCACTGAAAACATCTGTTATCGACGTTCTTTACGTTTATACAGCATTTTTTATTTTTTATTTTTTGTGGTAGGTCAATATACGAACTACCGCGTAATACGTTATATTTTATTGTGTGAAATAAAATTTCCGTAATAATTTGAAACTTCCAACCCGAACCCAATTCGGTAAATTCTTTTATCTTTTTCCAAATTTCCTGGTGTATTTCATCAGCTAGTGACAAAAGTTCAGTCCCAAGCAGAACACGCCTTGATTTTGCATTAATATAAGGGTATGCGATTTCCTCGCTAGTCACAAGTAGCCTTGAAACATAACATGATATTGCACTAATATTCTTAGACCCTTATGTTTTTCAAGTTCACGTTTTACAGTTGGCTCTAGCAAATGATAGAGATTTGTTGCAGTGAAATTTACCAGTACGATTTGTTTATCAAACCGATAACTGTTGTCAAATCCTATAAAGGCAGTCGCTATTTTTTCAGGTTCTCCCATAAGGCTCTTCTTGGCTGTATCACGTAATTTCAACATTGCTATATATATAGTGTAATGTTATATATCTAATTGTTTGATCGATTGATAACTCACCGCACGCCAGGTTAAAAATCAATTAGAGATATAAAATTCTTATAGTATAATGACAGAAATTCTGAGATATATGAGACTGACAACGGAAGAGCAAGAATCATATCATGTTCATCCGAGGTATAACTTATATGCTGGAAATGCATTGGGTTCGGTTATTAACATAAAATCTGAAAAATCTATTGGCAGACCAACACCAGCTGGAATGATAATTTCAGTGAAAGGTGATGACACAGATATGACTGAAATGTTTAGAAAATATTTTATTTATACTTTGTTCTGCGATGATATTCCAGAAGGACAACGAGTATATAGAGTAAATCGCTCGATTAGTGATGATAATATTGAAAATTTAGCTTTACAAGATGAGTATCAACCTCATCCGGTATTTGATTTATATGAGGCTAACGATCGCGGTATTATTAGAAATAGAAAAACAAACAAAGTATTAGGTAATTTGCAAAATAGTGGATATTTGAAGGTGACGATACGTGGAATTAAAACAGATAAAGTTCATTATCAATCTCATCGCTTTATTTATGAAACGTTTAATGGTGCTATTTCAAATAATTTAGTTATCGACCACATGAACAGCATTAAATCCGACAATTGCATTGAAAATTTAGATTTAGTTACACCAAAAGAAAACACCAAAAGAGGAATTGGTGCTGGTAATAATTTCAAGAACCTTAAAAGATCAGTTATTTCAGTCAATATTGAGACTGGAGAAGAAATGAAATTTAAATCAATATCAGCTGCCGCAAAGCATCTTAAAATTCATACACAGAGAGTAACAGACGTCGCCGACGGTAAAACTAAAACAGCAACGTCAGCATCCACATTTGATAGATTTAGTTTCAAATATGATGATTAATTATATTTCGTAATTCTGTCTTAGTAAGACAGCTATGAGCAAACATCAAAATATCATCGCGATCAAATTTTAATGTTATAAAAGCACTATCATTAAGTTTATTTTTTCTGCTGCTGTTAGTAATCATTTTCGCCAGACATCACAATAACGTCAACAGAATATACACTATAACCCGACAGACATTCTCGAACTGCCTCAACCAATTCCTTGTAATTTAATATATTAACCTTTTGATGATATTTTACATCGGGAGATTACGTTTCGCTGTTCATTATTATTATAAATTAGATAAAAGTATATTATAATATGAACTTGATGAAAAGACTTGATGAAATATATTCGGAAGATACAATCGCAGGAGATTTTAGTCACTAACAACAATTTAATCTCTACCGATATAGACAAATTTTCTAGTTATAGCGAAGATGATATTTTGTACAACAACAAATCTGACGATGATGAAGTAGTTACTGTCGCTGACAGAAAAAATTACAGCAGACCAACAACTTGACGATATAATGTTAAGTATCACATTGCTAAAAAAATAATAAAATTTAATTTTACTGTTACCGAGCAACAAATATTTTGGCAGCTTATCAAACCGTTTTTAAATCTGAAGATAACTGGCCAGCAAAGGAGCATAAAATACGATTGTATTTTTGCTAAGATATTCAATTTGATGCCAGTTGGTAATGAAAGAAAATTATATTTAGTTTCGTTATGTAAAACTATCAAATGTAAATCTGTACATGTGAAATACGAACAAATTTACAATAACATTATAAATAATTTTGCATCGACTTAGTTGGAATCCAACTATTAAATTTATTGCTATACCCACGCCACTTAACTAAACTTTTGTCACCGCGTTTTCGGATAACTTTTTCAATAACGAAAACATCTTGTTCAGTTTTCTGTAGTTCTTGTTCATAAAAACTACCTATGATCGGCTCACCTAACAAATCTTTTAACGCGTATGTTACAGGTATTGTTAAAAGTACTTTATCAACAACAAATACTTCTTCGCTCCAATTTGGAGTAAATCCTTTTTCAAATACTTTTTTTGTCAGAGAAATTCTAACTTTATCACCGACTTTAAATTTATGTCTGCGGTACATATTTTCATTTGCAAGAATCGGATTTTTAATTGCGTCGTTTGGCAACAGTTTAGTGGTTCGATGTTTCGTGTTATTATATTCGTCAACTATCTGCGGAAGATCATCAATATATTTATTGGTATTTTTAGCTGTCAAATATTTGTGTATTTTTTCGTTTAGCGTGCGATTAAATCGCTCGACGACAACGCTTTTACCTTCGTTTCCTGTAACATACTTTTTGATATTATTTTGTTCCAAAAACTGCTCAAACTTTTTATTGAAAAATTCTACTCCGTGATCGGTCCAGATTTTATTTGGTTTTCTTTCTGTACTAACGATAATCTGTTTTAACGCATCAGTCATTGACGTTCCTGTTTTATCCGAAACTGGAACACTAAAAGCATATTTACTAAAAACATCTACAACGTTAAACAAGTATTTCTTATTATCATTAAACTGAACTAGATTTGACATATCAACTAAATCTATCGCCCAGATATCATCAACAGCATTTGCGACAACTTTACGTCGTGTAAACTTTTTTTTTTAGGTTTGTGTAGTTCAGCTGCTAGATCATCATACAATTCCTTTCCGAGTCCTAATTTATATTTTGCTCCAATAAAACCCTGTACCAGCCTTCTATCAAAACGTTCTCGCATATTTGTCGGCTCCATATCACGAAGTTCGTCTAACATTACTTTATCACAGTCCGATTTTGAGTTTTCTGCATGACAGTTATCAGGACGTTCGATATCACGATAACAGATATCATGGCGCATTGCTATTGCATGAACTTGATTGTAAGGTTCTTGTCCTGGCAGCGGATTATCATTTTCATCTAGTTGTTTATCAAGAGGATTATAAGGTCCAGTGTATTTATGACCTGGTAATGTCCAGCCGCGTTTTGGTTTTGGTAATTTGCCAATCAATTTATGTACATCTATACCTGTTCCAATTATTTCTCTGCTGTTACAACGTTGACAGTATGTGACAATTTTATTTTGCTCAAGACATAAATCTTTGTCAGAATCGCAGCTGCATATCATTCTATTTAAATAATTTTTACAATATTTGTTTTCAGTCATCTACTAAAATATCGTCTCTGACAAAGTCAGAGCATCCAGCTCCCGACGACTTCTTTAAAAACATACTTTTTCTTTTTCCGCAGATTGCACAAGTACTTTTCAGCATCGTCCTGTTGTTTTTTGCTTTTTCTGTTGTTTCATTAATATTTTCTGTTTTAGTTTTACATTTGAGACAATATGTTGACATTATATACACAAGTTTAGATAAAATTAACTGCAAGCTTTAGATAGCTTTACAAAAATTGATTGCAATCTCATCATTAGCGCGAGAAGGTTGCTTGTCAAACTGTAAAATAAACTTTAAAAAATTAAATTTCCTGACATTGTCAGGTGATTGAGACATTTGTTTAATAAACATTATACAATGATATCCACAAGCAGAAGTTCCAACAGGTTGAAGTTGATTGGACGAATAATATATTATTTTATATTTTTGTTTTATATGTTTTTTTATTGCATTGCTCAGAGGAAGTCCAAACGAGTCAAAGTAATTGTTATTATAAACTGCTACCCAATGTGTACCAGATCCGTCATTGAAATCTTGTATATTTATCACACACGAATCACCTGATGCAACACCTTCGGTGTTGAGTTCATCTTTGGAATAAACTCCGTGAAATCTGGGAACCGATCCTAACTTATCAAATATATCAAAGTTACTTAGCAGTGAGGCCGTGTTCCCGGCAATGTTAGTCCTCGTCTTCCTATTCTTAGCAGATTTGGCAGTAGACTTCCCGCTAGTCCCGCTAAAAGTGGAGCTATTGGAAGAAATCCTCCTTGTTTCGTCTGCCGGCGTTTCGTTGTTTTCTTTCTTTTCGTTGCTGTTTTTCTTCGTTATGGCATTATATTTATCAGTCACATAAACTTTATCTTTAGACTATTTTCTTTATACCACTGCCAATAATTCCACGACCTTCAACTGTTTTTCGTTGCGCCAGATATTGCGCCAGACGCTGCTGCTAATCCTAATCTACCTAACACCGGTAAAATTTTAGGTAATAACGTGCTGGCCATCACTGATAGTGCCGGACCAAACAAACCACCTTGTTTTGACATCGCTGTTATTTGTGCGGCACTTAAATTTAAAACAAAAGGTTTTTTACGATCGTACCTGTTTACTTGTTTTTTTGTCAACATTAATTTTGTTAAAATACCCTTGGACATGTTAGGGTTGATTTTTAATGATACCTGTCTCTGCTTTGCAATAGCAGCTGCTAATTTTTTAACTTGACCATCAGTCAGATATATTTCTTTTATAATATATTTTGTCATCTTATATAACGATTGCAGATTAAACTCAAAGTTTGTTCAAACTTGTACTGTCATTTTACCTCCAACAGAATCTATCGTAACAAATCTGTCACTGATCACTAACGCATACACGTACAACTGCGCTACTGGAACTGCTCCAAGTGTCCAGGTAATTTCAATATTAGCTGTTGAGTCGACACCTCGAACGTTATGTTTACTAACATCAAAATAAAATATTGGATAAAGTGTACGAAATTCCTCTACTGATATCTGAGATCCATCTTCAACGTCCTGATATTTTTGCATTGCGTCGAGCAGATACATGTAAGGTCGAGTAATATTTTTATTAGCGTCATCTGCAAAATTGCATTCTATTGCTCGTTCCGGATATTGCTTCGAATTTAGTCTAGCATATATTCGTCAAACATCAGCGTTATCAAATATCGCATTATTTTGTTATTGGTTACCACGTCGCGGTTGCTGTTGAAATACGACAAACAATTGTCTCGGCAGTTGTTCGCTTGATGTTGTTGTAACTCGCCATGTGTAGTCGGTAGTATTTGGAACTGCTGTTTGATATATTTTATGTTGCTGAAAATAAATTCTATTTGTATGTTTATCGAGTATACTGTTTAAATCTGACATTTTATCGATTGACGGAGTTATTCGTGGCATCCATAGCGCAAGTTTGTTTATGATAAATTGTACATCAGCTCCGCCTGACCTAAACAGGCAGTCGTTTTGTTCTGCCCGATCTAAAATAAGTGTATGTTTAACTCCACGAAATACTTTATTGTAATCGCGACAAAAGCCAAATACTGTACTTAGTGGCAGCATCATTGTAATTTGACGTGATCCTTCTGCAAGTTCTTTTCTTCTAGCAAAACCTTCATTGTAACGTATATTTCTTGCGCCAGTTGTGTTGTTGATTAAATCTGACATTACGACAGCGGTCGCAGCTGCAGCTGGTGGGGTTATACCCAAATTATTACAAGCAGCAGTAAGCGAGACTCTTACAACGTCTACATTAGCGTCTGAGGCTGGTGCGGCTATACCTAGTCCGGCCGCATTAACAATAAGAAAAGTTCTTACAATTACAAGATCTGCAGCAGCGTCAGCTCCGTGTAATAAAACACCTTTCGAGAAAAGTTCGGTTGATATAGCTAAACCACGTCCAGTATCTTTAAAACCACATAATGTTCGTTGCAGTTGATCTGGAGTAATCATCGGAAAACGAAATAATATTTAAAATTGTACTTGCAACTTGTAAGTGACTTGAAATATCTTCTACAGTTTGATTAGCTAGTTGATATCTAGCACTTTTGAATAAGCACCAGCCATTATTTATAAGAGCTACTTCTGTTCCAGCTGCAATTGCTGCAGGCGGATTGGCTACTGTCATAATCTCACCGCGAACTTATAACATTGCCTTATGTGGCAGTAGAAATACATCTTCGTCTCGAGTATTGAATGTTCTAATACCAGCTTTATTTGGTTCATTAGAATTTTCGTTGAGATACTCAACATACTCAAATTCTGTTACAGTGTCATCAGTGTCATAAGTTTCTGCTAAATCGAGATAATTTTTAACAGACATTTTTTATTTATTGGATTATATAAAATTTTATTATTGCGGCGCTGTTACTTTAGATATTAATTTTTGTATAATCTGCTCGTGCTTTGGCGATAAAAGTTTTTTTGTTGTTGTTATCATAGCACGTTGAGTTTCTTTTGTTGGAGCGATTTCTGATATAACTTGTTTTTATCTCAGATGTAGACGGTGCGCCTTTAATTTTGTCAGCTATTTTTTGTCCCACTGCAGTACCAGCAGCAGATGCAGCTCCAGTTGCAAATACTTTACTTGCGGCAAGTGCAATTGGTGCAACTTTACGCGCGATTCCCGGAATATTTTCAATAACTTTAGTAAATATATTTCCCAAAAATCCTCCAATTATTTTTCTTCGGTAAATTTTTTTTCTCTGCTTCATTATTTCTGAGGTTGTATAATTTTTATTGTCAATCACGAAGTGATCGCGCGCAAGTGTAAATAATATGTAACAACCTCGTTGTTCAGATCCAACTGTCGTCCAGATTGATCTGTCAACTGCATATTTATTGTTGTTATTTGATTTTCAACATTTAACGGATAATAAATAACTTGCCATGGACTAATTTGCATGAGAGAGCCTGGTGGAACATCTGGCGAGAAACTATATATTGTTTGCCCTTTATTGCCCTGGGCTGAGTAAGATCCGGAAGCAATAGAACAATTTATTAATATTGTGTTTACGTCAGTTATATTTACCGGCAGTTCACCGTAAAATGTCAAAGTTTCTACTGGCGCATAAGGTCCATACTTATTATGAGTAAATCCGATCAGCAATGCAATACTTGATGCTGAAGAAAAATCGACTACCATATTATTTTTTAATGTTATCCTAGCTCGTAACGTGTTATAATTCGGTTTCAGCTCAAAATCATCGGTGACGCCGGCAGCCTTTGTTATAAGCTCTTTTATTGTCTTATTTAGATCAGTGACATTAGAAGCTCCTTGTGGAATGTTAAATGTTTTCCATTGCGTGTCTCTTATTGAAATAAATGTAAATTCGTCACTGACACCAGTTTTTACGTTAGCCATGGAATTCCAACATGTACATGAAATTAGTCCAATTTCATACTGTTTTTCAGTATCAAGTTGTATTGGCGGAATATAATTTACTGAAAAATTTGCGCTATCTTTTTTGGCTGTACTAGAGTCTAGTAATAATTTTGTTGACAGTGTTATTTATTATATTTTTATAAAATTAAATCGCTATGTAAAGTTTCGTACTCGTCAGATGTTAATAAATTCTCCGATCTTAGATGATCAAGTATATCAATAATTTCATTATCAATTTCAACACTAATATTACCAGCTTCTTTTGATGATATCAACAGCATTAATCTGCCTATTACTTAAGCTGTTGATGTAAATATTTTTACACCTGTTCCAGTTGTTACTCTTGCAGATTCTCTATATTTTTTAACGCGATTTTCATCGACTGATTTAAATTTCCTGTAAAATTTCCACCCTTTACCGTATTCTCTTCCTCTGTAATCTTCCGCTGTTATGTGAAATATATAAGCGATAACACCTTTCCTAATTATATCAAAGAGTGGAATTATATCTTCTTCTTTTTTAGTTGTTCTTAATTTGGCGTCAGCATCATTACTATCTGTAATCATATTTTTTAAATCACTAGTAAATTTATCGTATCTTTCTTTTGACCAAGTTCTTATAACATCAATATCGTTTCTATTATTATCTTTTAAAAAATCATCATATTTCTCATCTGTTATTTTATCATTTGCTTTTTTCTATAAAAATTTATTTTTTCGCCAACTCCCATAAACTTTACTGTTAACTCGCCGACTCTTTCTTGCTCTTTTTCAATATCCTCTAATATTTCTGATAATTTTCCTAATATAGTCCTAATTTCATGTGAAGTTAATTCTGCTAATCTTCTTTCAAATAAAATCGGATTATTGATCAGCCGGTTTAGTTCAGTTTATCTAGCGGCAGGATCATCAATATTCCTTACAAGTGCCTCAGCCAACATTCTTTTTTCCTCGTCAGATCTAGCAATAATTTTTGCAGCAGCTGCTTCTTGTTGTTCTTTAACTAATCCAACCAAACCTTTTTTCTGTAGTTGCTTAAGTTCTTCTTCTGATAGTGGTTTAGTTTCAGGTTGTTTTCCAAGAAGTGCTTCAGTAACTGGTTTGAGAATCGTAGCTGTTGTTTCTGCGGCAGTTACTTGTCCACGTCGTGCTTGCTGTACTTTTTGTTTAAATGCTGCTTGAGATTGAGCAAGTTTTTTTTAGATCTTCTATATGTTTTCTATATTTTACTCGTTTATCCATAATTATTATTTATAAATTTTATAAACATTTTAAGATGTGGAAAATACATTACTGCAAGTAAACGTCAATACAACAGCGAAACATTTTAGTTGGATCATTTGGAAGTTTATCAAATAAGAAAAAGTTATACTTATCCTTTGTAGCTTTATGATATAATTCGATAAATTTATCTTTTGTTACATCGCCACATTGCTCGTTCGCGATATTTCTAATGTCAACATTGTCCAGTACCGGAAATAATATAAAACAACCAGTATTTCGCCGAACAAATCTGTCAACATTATAAAAACCTTGAGCTAAATAAACAGAATTACATTTCTTATTATGCGACAGTGAAAAATGCGATCTTATTTTATTCTTCTCCGTATTATTTAGTGGAATATCGTCAAAAACTACTATCTTATGTTCATCCGAGTTAAGTTGATTAACTGGAACAAGATCTTCTGATTGTCTGATTATAAAAAAATCTTCACCAGCCTCAAGATCATCACGAAGTTTGTCATTATATTTGCTTAGTAGCTCGTACTTATCTTGCTGTGGATTAATTGTGTAAATATAAACTCGATCGTAGTTAAAATTATCACCGAGAATCAAGTTCATTAGCAAATTTGTTTTTCCCGACCCAGTTCGCCCAACAATAAGATAATGACAATCTGGAAGTTCATTGTTTTGTTTATGTTTTACCAACCGCTCTGTATCAAAGTTTAATATCGACGATTTTGCCATCGTTTTTATATAAAATTGTATAATAATAAATACATAATGAGCTATTATACAAAATTTGGAACATTATTAATAGATTCGTCGACTGAAGCTCAGCAAGGTGACTTATCTAAATATGCAACTCTTGATCGGCTCAGAAATGAAATCGATAGTTTATTAAATATCACAAGTGTAGATCAAAATAAAGTTGTTGTTTTCCAGGATAAAGAAGGACGATTAAAGACAAGTAATATACAACTGTCAGATGTACTTGTACGAATTCCTACCGCTGTTGTTAATAATATCGTTACTTTTACTGATCAAGGTAAGATACAAGATTCCGGTAAGTCAGTTAACGATTATGTTAAAAAAGCTGGTGATTCATTCACGGGTAATATTGCCATGAATAAAAATAAAATTATAGACCTTGGAAACCCAACCGCAGATAATAACGCTGCAACAAAAAAATACGTCGACGATCAAGAATCTAAGTACGTATTAGTCAACGGCTGTATAATGCGTGCATTTCTCAACATGAATAATAATGGTATTAATAATCTCAGAACACTGGAATATGATTTTGATGCTGCAACGAAGAAATACGTCGATGATAAGAAAGTTCCAATAACAACTTCGTTAAAAACAATCAATGATGAAATGACTACACTCAATACTAATTTTTCTAATCACGTCCAAACGTTTATAAATTTTCTTAGCAACATAAACAAACCCTTTAAAGAATTTTTTGGGGAACAACCAACCGTTGACATAAAACTCGCTGATATTAACACAAAACTAAACGATATTGTCAGTGGAATATCTAATATTGTTCAAAAAACTAATCTGATTAAAATTCCACACGGACAAATTAAAAATATTGTGTACACAGTAGCATCAGGATCATCAACATGGACACCACAAAATAATACTCTTGAACATACCACAGAAGTAGCTGGGTTATACAGGCTGTCCATGTATGGTTTGGAAATTAATGCTACCACTTCATCATCACCGAATGTACATTATAATCCTTTACTGGTGATGCTAAATAAGAACATCGAAGAAACATTTACGTTGACATCAATGGAAATGCCCCCGAGACGTTACTGGTGGTGTCTTGAATTTATAGCTGAAACTTCTTAATTAATTACTTAACGTCATTAGGTATAATGAATCAAACCAGGAACCAGCACTATTATAAACTAATATTATATAATGAAAAAATGTATATTTGATTTCAATCACATTTCAAAAGAAATTCCAAAACAAGATGTTGACGCATTAATGCAGTATTACAGATATTATCATAAAAAACTTTTGTGCGTAAAAAAATGTTATAAATATTATAACAAAATAATTCGAGTAATATCATATTTGCTAATGACTAGCTCCGGTATAATTTCAAGTGGAGCATCATTAAATCCGTTTTTGTTAATAATATCAGGCGTTGGTGTTTCTCTTGCAACAGCGTGTAAAAAGATTGAACCTCGACTTGTGATTTAAAAAAAATGCCTGCAAAACAGCAAGTATAACATACGAAAAATTACTTGATCAGATACGATCTTACTTGCGAGGTGTAAAATATGATATGGACGATTTAATACGCGAGTTTCGTACTATCGACAGTATGTTAACAGATATCCTACCAATGAGAGTTAGCAGGTATGAAAAAGATTATCATAAAAAGTATGATAATGATAGGGTATGAAAATTTTTCACTTACCTTCTCGCTCAGTGAAGATGTCCTCTTGAAAGTGACCACTAAGAAAATTATGGCTGCCCTTTATACTGCTATTCTGGAATTTCCACGTGGGCGTTTTCTAAAAATCACATGATTATGAGTCATTCTGCAAATTCCATGTGGGCGTTTTCTAAAAAATCACATGATTGTGAGTCATTCTGGAAATTCCATGTGGGCGTTTTCTAAAAAAATCACATGATTATAAGTCATTCTGGAAATTCCATGTGATTGAGTCACCAAGCGGATTATATGCGAACAGGTAAGTGAAAATATTTATTTTATTTTAGAGGAGTGAGGGTTTTTGAGATAGGAAAATCCTCATTTACATACACTGTTAGCTTTAGAAATATCATTATCAACTATATTGTCAGTAAATCATCTGACCAACCTTTTATTCGTTCGTTATTTTCAGTTGCAAACAACCATATTGACCCATATGATATCCAACTTTCTTAATGCAGTCGCTTATTATTTTAGGTTTTATGCCAGTATAACTTGATGTTGATTTTATTGAATCAAATCTCTTACAAAATCTGTTTGTTAGATCAATTCCAACATGTCTTATTGGTGATGGATAATAACCCATATTATATAATATTTCATTGTTTAATATGAGATTTCTAGCAAAAAAGGTTTCTAAACTAGGATATTCTATCTCCGACAAATCCTCTGGGTGGGAGATGGGGTCTCTGGTCCAGAATCCGCATTTAGAATTTTAAAACCGTAGAATAAGAAATATATGTTTGTGTATAAGGCCGTACTGAAACAGGTGTGCTTTATCGATTTCATGTAAGGCTTGGCTGATGCAGAGTATTTATTGATTTCCAGACTGCCTGTCTGTAATGTATATGAGGCAACATCTGTTACAAACAAAATCCGGCAGATTTATTTAAGTCCACACAGTAGAGATTAGTCATTTGGGAGGCTGGTGGGGCTCACAGATGTAATTTATATTTTTTTGGAGGGTCTCCAAGATGGTAATTTATATTTATTTAGAGAGTGGGTAAAAGTCTTAGATTATATTTGAGCTAGAACCAGCACTTGCTATAAATGAAAATCGTTTTGGGACAGGGTTTTGTGGGTCTCCGAGGTGGTAATTTATATTTGTTTAGAGGGTGGGGAGAGGTCTGAGAGCCAGAACCAGCCTTTTTTCCTACTACTTCTACTCTTTTATAACGCAAGTTTTCACAGACCAGTTTGCTTTCAACAGACCACTTTTGAATTTATTCTCCACAGATAAACTTGCCATGTATTTGCAGTCGGGAAACTATTTGTGTCCAAAGGAAATATAGAGGGAAGAGTTTGTCTTCAGGTGTTAGAATTAAGTGTTTAAATTAAAATCTTTATCAACTACAAGTACACTAACAGAAGCTTGTGTTTTGTACTTGATCCTTTACCACTCACGATTTAGCTATTGACAAACAATTTAACTATTGACATACATTTTTACTTGATCACTGAAAGGATAGATGTGGCTTTGCAAAACCTAAATGAGCATTACAAATGTTGCCTTTTTACTTGGAAAATGTCTTTTACAGTACCTTGTTTGTTTATATTTCATGAATACTTGAATTGTATATGAAGTAATTGCCAATGAAAAAATCTTACAACAGTTTAAACTCAAGTGAAAACAGTGTTCAAATTTATGTCATCAGTAACCTTGGAGGTCATTTTTCATTTTATTTAAACCTCAAAAGCCAACTTTCTTTGTAAAGTTTAATATTTTTAAAATCCCCCAGATGGATTATGTGTTTCAGAGATGGAATCAGTGTTTCTTTATGTTGTCAGAAAAACAGAATCAAATGTTTGGTGCATTCTTCCCAAATCATTTTGAAAGGGATTAAACTTAAGTGTAACTGTGATTATTATCAGCTGTCATATTAAAAATGACAATTAAAAATAGTGCCATGCCAATCATCCATGCAATTTTTTTTCAGACTTAGTTGTATATTTATTATTATTATTCTTGTAACTAATGTAACAAATAAACACTGTCATTCAATTTTTCAGAAAACATTTTTACACTAATACTGTAATAGTTTATTATTCTTCTAAACTGGTACTTTAAATTATTATTCTTGTAACTGACGCACAAACACAGATTTTAAGAAAAATGTCATGTGACCCTGTAAGCACTGAAGACTTTACTTCGATTCAGTTGTTAGAAAATATATTTGTACAGTTGTCCTGTGTGGTTACAGGGCATTAGAATTGGGATCACTGTGTTACACTAACATGATTGTATGAAGTGATTAAAAGTGTATGAACACAAAGAATTTTTCTAACTGGGGGATTCCAGCATGTATATAGGTTTTGGTTCTTTATCTCATATTTTTATCTCCATGTAAATAAGATGTGAAACCAAAATATGCGATCCTGTTTGGCACCATGTTGCCTGAACTGAGATGGTACACTGTAAAACCCATATCAATCAATCAACATTGATTAAGTCAATTTTTTAATTCAAATCCTAGACTTGTTAGTTGTTTTGGTAATGACAAACATTATTCATTTTAATAAACTGTGAAAATATGTTCAGAATAAATATATAGAAATCTCTAGGTGCACAGTTAAAATAGACCAAGTCCATTTCCTTGATAAAAAATTTCTGTCTACATTTCCGAGCTATGTCCAAGCTAAAAAATGACTAAGTTCTTATTTCTGAGGTTTTTCCGAGACAAATTAAGTTCTCATCCCAGTCCAAGGTATTTCCTAGGGCTATTTTATTGGTGGAGATAATGTCTGAGGTTTGCTTATAAAATCTTGGACAAAAATATCAGCATTGTCCGAGGCTTTCCAGGTCTTCCTAGGAAAAACATGGAAAAACCTCGGACATCCAAGGTTTTAGGTCAAAATTTCAAGTATAACCTCGGAAAATGTACAGCCAGAAATGTTAAGTCATGTTCATTTCAATAAAATCCAGAAGAATAAAATTTTGTCCATCATTTACAGGTATTTTCTATCACACCAACATAAAGATGACCACATAACTATGCTGTCATTATAGGGCCCCAAAATTACTAAAAAGTTAACTTTGATATCTACATGATCCCTTGTTTTGCTATACAATTTTAATTACACTGACATGGAAGACTATAAAGCTTTGGAAATTGATTGTTAAAAAGGTGGTTGTTTTGATATTTATAGTAAATTTGAATATCTTTCACCTCTGCCTCAACAATCTACATTGAAAACAGGTGATGACTAGGAAAGCTTTTTTAATTTCAAAAGCACATTAAACAGTATAAAAAACAAGTATGTATAATTTGCTAATGAATATTAATACTGAAAAGCATTCATCAGCATCTCACAGATAAGAATACCCTTCCTTGGCAATGATTTATACATTTTGAACGAATAACTGCAAAATGAAAATGAAGATATTAATGTAACATCCTTTGGTAACTATAGAATTATGCCATTATCTCACATTTTATTCAAAATATTCATAGAATAATTGACAAATAATGGAAAAATGTATTAATATATACTTAGTAATGTGATATAGTGATATATTGTGTTAGAGTAAAAACTCAGAACATCAAGCAAGATCAAATACAAATTTGACTGGTTACAGTGACCTCAGTAATTATGATACAGTGTATTGGACATACTGTAGCATTAATAGTTCTTTATTCAAAGCAAGGAATTATGTATCGAATTATCACAAAACATTATTCTTCAAATTTTGATTGAGACTATTTGGTAATGTATGTATCATATTTTTCATAATAAATAAAACCAGCACTTCAATTCAAAACTTTGTACATATCAAAAACTTTTGACCAACAAATTCAACTATTACTGGAAATATAACAAAATATTAGATGGATGTATATAAGTGTTATGTCGGGGGTTTAAACTCCAGTAAAAAGACCTGGTAAAAGCCAAATAAGCATTCATATTTCGAAAATATAAATTTATTTAAATAAAAAAATAAAACAGTGTAAAAGAATTAAAGGAATTGAAAATAACTTACAGCATATGAATTCCTAGAATGTAATCCTAATAATCCTAAATTGTACTATCAATTTCTCACTAACCTGGAAACTATTCCAAGGTACACTGTATTGTTAATGAAGGTTCTAAAGTACTTATGTGCTACTATGATAACACTACTGAATTTAACAGTTATTAATCCAAACGTTTTTGTTTCAATAAAATTACACAAATGTAGAATATCACTGAAGTCCTGCAAAGTTTCACATAATCTGATGGAACTAATTAAATATTCATGTCCTTTAATAAGTTCACATAATCCTCAAAGTACTGACTGTTTAAATTAAAGATTTCCCACTCTGTTATATTCAACAAACATATTATAAATAATTCACAGTATTCTCTCCGACTCTTACAAAGCTGGCTGTGAACTTGAAGAATGGAATACATGGTGCATATTGTCAGTATATAGTAACTATATATATCTATATATATATATATATATATATATATATATATATATATATATATATATATATATATATACACACACACACACACACACACACAATATCAACAGTCTCAGATTTAGTATAATTTCTCAAACAACTAAAGCAGACTATTTCAAAATAACTCAAAACAGTCATAGTGTATCAGTGATGTTCTGGTGTTTTCAGATTATTGAACCAATCAAATGCTAAGGTGTGCTTGATAGTTCTCTACATGGCAATTGTACTATGAATTCCATGTGTTGTTTATGTACTCCCCTTTCATATTTGCATGGCATTCTTAACCATCTTAGTTATTGATTGACCCTAGCAATCAGCCTTGTTATAAATGAAATTCCTATGACGAAATATACGTATAGTACTAGCCAGCAATGAATTAAAGAATTTAAAATATAACTATCATAGACTTAAATGACTTAAGTAACAATTATATTGTAAATTCAAAAAATGATCCACAGGTAAAAACTTTACTGATTTTCGGAAAACCTATTCAGTTTTGGTCTTTTCTTTAGATTTCAGTTTAAAGTTTCTACAGAATCTTCCTGAAGACCCCAAGGTTGGATTTTGCATAGTACATGTATATACTTCATTTTAATCCAGATTTGGACTTTAACTACTGGCCATCATAACATGTTTTTAGATTTTTCCGGAAAATTTACTTTGTATTCCCTATCATCATCATCATCAATGGCTACTATCTCTCAAACGTACCAGTTTGTTTGATATACAGCTGCCACAAAGTCTCCAACCATTATTTACATGTCACCTGTATTCTCATCTCCTTGTGTATTCTCCAGGGTGGTACCATTTGTATTTGTTTTTTTTTGACCATTTCTGTTGTTTACAGTGGCAAACCATTGCATCCTTTCTTAACTATTGTCAGTTTATCCCAGTGTTTTCCCTCTTTTCACTGATTACAGTAGCAACTTGTTTCTCTTGTGTTCAATGTTGATTTGTTGGCACTTTCCACAACAGTGTGAAGTCACATTGTGTTTTTGACTGGTCTGATCGCCACTTCCTTTATCTCTTATTAATTTGTTCTCATCAGTGGTACACTTTTATTCCTATATCTGTGTAACATAAGTATTCATAACGTATGTATGTTTTCATGTGTTTTCTTTATATTGGGAAAATTTAATCTACTGCAAAAATCTTTTTCTCTCACACAGATACAGTATTAAAATAATTGAGAGGTAGAGTGATAACATGCCAATCGGATTTCAGAAGATCAATGATTCTGGAAATTTGGGATATGGAAATTTGAGATAGTAACATATGTATTGTTGCTTTTCAAACCATATGATTAACTAATTTGCACAATAAATATCAATTAAAGGTCATGAATCTTTGAGCCAAATACAATTTAGTTATTTGCTACCGCATGTACTTAAGGTGCTGGCTACAGTTGTTGTAGATAGTGTGATATGATTAAAAATTATTCACTGATTTGAAAGCATCATGAAAGTATCATTATTGTGTCAACAAACATAATTTAACTAATAAAAATAAAAAGAAACATTCATTTCAATATATTGGTATTTATCTGGTGGAAAAATTAATTAAAAATGATAATTCTCAGTATGTGACATATAATATAGCAACAGCAAAACTTAAAGATATGATAGTGTGTGATATGACATCCGTAACATATGCATCCTTTTGTGACTTTAATATTTTGTATGTATGCTAATTTCTGAACCAAATATGATTTTTCCTCTAAAGGTATAAAATTTAAGTTAGAATTAAAGCATATATAGCCCCTCAGTTTATCTTACTTTTGCAACTAATAAAATATAACATTGTTTACACTTCATTGCCTTGAAAGGGTGACATACTCATTTAGTTAATCATTTTAAGCATATTAGTAATATTTTTAGAAATGCTTATTGTTCAGCTTTATATAGCCAGCAACACACGTTGTACAAGGTAATAAATAGTTTTTTTCAAGGTAAATATCTCCACTTCCCATCAGTGAATTATCAATATACTCAATCCATAGCTGTAAAATGGGTAAAGAACATACAGGTTGAAGGGTAATAAGGTCACAGTGCAGGAATACAGGTGCAAATTAATTAAAGTTTAGGTGGGTGTTCACTTGTTTAGGTTTTTGGATCTGGTTATATCTACTGTTGCCATGGATGAATTGACATCAGACATTGTATGGAGGTTTCCCCATGGAATATGGAATATTTCAAGAGATATGGAGATCTAAAAGTTAAAGTCATGGACACATTGGTCAGTTGCTTAAAGTTGTATTTTTTAATTTACATATGATGTTAGATAGACACTTGACAGAGAACATGATTCACCATAGGAAAGGAGCATTCTTAGGGATGATGCACATATCAGAGGGAATAAGGTCAATGTCACAGGGTGAAATGATGTTAGTTTCTCAACAATTCTTTAAAGTTTCATGACTTGGCAATATATACTTTTTGACAGATTGTTTTTAGATTTAGCTTTTCATTTTAACAGAAGAGATGAAAAACCTTATGTAGTTATTATGACTCTATGGTCTTAAACTAAGTAATAGAAAAGAATGAAAACCAACAAGTAAAATTTAGCAGTAATTTACTTCCCTATAATACAAAGTGAAAAATGTAAAAAGAACTTACGGTATTGCAAATTAAATTCCTAATAATCCAAGAATTTCTAACAGAACTCCTAATATTTAAAGTTCTAAATAAACTTTAATGATATTCCAAAATGAATCAAATACTAGAAGTGATGATGTGCTTGTGTAGGCCTGTGTAGTGGTGATGTGCCAACAGTCTTTTGTTGAATCACAATAATACAATTCAAGAATAGATCCTTATTTGAATTTCACTATGAATCCAAGTCTATATTTCCAAGAATGTTATATTTGAGCACTTTGTATTTCCAGAGCAGAATCACTTGAATTAAATAATTTGAATAAATAAATTCCAGCCCAAACACAATACTGGACATAACAATAATACAACCGATTCTGCTCAGATCTTACAGCATGAATAAATAATATCTAGAAAAACAAGATTATATAGTTCTCTATGTGACCTCAGGTCACAATTAACATTTTCGAAAACAAACTATTACCAAATGGAAAATTTCATTCTGGAAGGTTCCAAATGTTTACAAAATAAGATCCTAGTTATAATTAGGTCTACTACTAAAATTATAATAAAGAACAAAACACAATATCCTTGACTCTGGCAAAGATAATGATTCTAATAGTTAGCCCATACTCATAGAGAAAATATTAACTATGTATTAGTTGTTTAAAGAATTTTAAAAAAACATCAATGATTCAGATCAGGTAGAAAATGAACTTGATTTTGGACAAGGTGAAGTCCAAAATACAATTATCCATAGCATTTCATGAAAAAACAAAACAAATCAAACAAAACATATATATATATATATATATATATATATATATATATATATATATATATATATAGTATGTACACTGTATCAGTGATATACCACGAGATGTATACATTTTTCATTTAAAGGAAATGAGGCTTGCCAAGTTTCCTTGTCATGAATTATTTATACGAGTGGTATATCATTGATACAGCATAATACTGTACATATATTTTATTTATATGACATACAAATACATATATTTGCCCATTGAATGGAGATTAAGATTGACTACAGGCAATTCTGTATTGACTGAGTGAATGAACTCCTCACATCCCTTCCAAGTGTGTCTGTTGCATAGTGTAATTCTGTGCCTTTTTGTTGCTATTTACAATCACCATTGCATATTAATAAGTTGATTATATTCTGTTTTGAGTTTCTGTTTTTATTCACATTGATTAAATCAATATAAGACACAGTTATGATTTAAACATGAAAGATGGTTTTAATGAAGAAAGTATAGCACTACAAAGACATGGTTAGCTCAATCATTCACAAGAACGTTCAGCAATTCACATACCAGCACATGGCAATTAGCGTGGAATAGAAAGTAAGCGAAATGATGAACCAGCAAGAGGTAATGACAATATTTTAATATATTGACATTTGATCTAACTCATTATTCTGCTTTGATAACAGTACTTCCGACCATCTCTCTCTCTCTCTCTCTCTCTTCCTTTAGTCAGTTTGATTTTCTCTCTCTCTCTCTCTCTCTCTCTCTCTCTCTCTCTCTTTGGTCGGTTTGACTTAACTTTTACCATCATTCACAAATCCAGAGACATCGTGGGATGACACAGGCAAAAATCCTCTATGCTTATCTTTTCATATCTTGCTGTGATGGTCCACAGAGAGAGAGAGAGAGAGAGAGAGAGAGAGAGAGAGTGGAAGGGAGGGGGGACACCCTTTGGACATTTCCATATTTAATTAATAATAATTAATTTTTAGAAGATTATATTTGTGTATTTTGTCCCTTATGCATGAGAGGGGAGGGCAAATGGAAAGCAGAAGAATTGAGATGAAATTGTGTATCATATTAGATTCATTAGAAGACGGATTGTTAATACTTTTTGTCATTATTTTGATATGTCACTAATGATTAATGAGTGGACAGCACACACTTGCAAAGGTGCCATTGCAAGAATGTTTATGTATGCGTATTATTGCATCATGGGTGGATCACAATTTGATATACCAATAGTATTGGTATATCAAATTGCTTTATACCAACACTTTAAAAGCCTTTTTATTTTTAATGTATGTGGTATATGTATGTGTATGTATATATATATATATATATATATATATATATATATATATATATATATATATATATATATATATATATAAAACAGTAAATGTTGAATAGGTCTAAGGCCATGGTTTTGACTATTGCTTTGTAGTGTTACCTAGGCCAAGGTGAAATTGCAAGCAAGATAATAAAAATTTACATAGTTTTCATTTAAACATTTAAATCATATTGCCATATATCCATCCATATACAGGCCTGTTAACACTCTTGCTTCCACATAATGTATATTTTATATCAGCCAATCTTCCTCAGAAGCCTAATTTAAAAAAGGGCTGATATTGAAATTGTTATACTCTCTTTAAGAGGGCCTCAAGGGAGAATAGTCTTTGACTAATGAGTCACCCTCTATAAATAAAGCATTATTATTATTATTATTATTATTATTATTATGAGCATATTTTGCCAGTGTATCTTGGAGTTACGGTATTGATTAACTGGAACATCCCAGTGGCTCTTGAACACTTTAAAAGTAACAGTTTTTTTTCAACTAAATTGGTTGTAAAGTTTTATCAAAATTTATTTTTAGGATTGGCATGATCAGCTTATTTCATTTTCTTTTTCAGAGTTAAGGCTTTAAATTGACTTAGAATAGGCATTCTAAATGGTTGTGAACACTTGTGAGCATTAAAAATTTTTTTCTTGATTTCTACCAAATTTGTTGTAAAGCTTTAGATGATGATCAGCAGATTTTTCACCACAGAGTTATGGTCCTTTATCTACTTAGAATATGTACACAAATGACCTTTGAACACTTAAGTGTTAATATTTAGTTGGTTTTACTTCAGCAAAATCTACTTTGAAGCTTCATTTTAATGACAGCTTATGTCTTTAATTATCAGCAAATTTTGCCTATATATTTTAATGCAGCAATATTGCCTGCTGTTATTACATTGCGATATTTTTTCCTTGTGCTAGCCCACAGTCCAAGGTGAATGTTCCCTCCTCCAATTAATAAGCTGAGATTTAGAACAAAAACAACATAATCCCAGTCTGATTCGATGGTTACTTCTGTCATTTGGAATATTGTCCTTCTTTTCCTAGGACTTACTTTAGTTCTTATGTCTCGGGTTACTCCATGTTTATCATCATCAAAGTCTGTTGGGTTATCTGCTTAAAATTAGATGTATATATTGTTGTGTTGTTTTCTCCCCAGTCCTTTTGTGACTTTTGTTGATCTGTATCCATTTTAGTTAATTTTGAGGGGATATTTTTGTACCTCAGTAGTCTCATGGTACTTTTATTCCTTTTATTCCTGTCATAGGAACTGGTGTTTTGGTAAGTACTATCCACTGAATTCTAGATTCCAGTTGTTTGTTTATTTTTGTATTTCATAAACCTTTAAGTATGCCTCAAGGTGTGTGTAAATGTGGTCATGAAAATACAATTCTTGGACTCACACCTCAACCTGCTTAGCATACACTTTGTGTGCATGCAAGGACAGATGTCCTTTTGGTTCCCTGTGGTCTTATGAGGTGTGGATTTAGCCAAATATGTCCTCCTCTTCTTCACTGAAAGACACCCTCCATTCCCGCATGGGGTCACTGTCTCATGTAGGAAAGTCACCATCTTGCCTAAAGGAGTGGTCTGTGACTCTTTCCTGGGAAATCACAGGTTCCCAGGTGGGATCACTGATACTTCCAGGGGGAAAATAGTTATCAGTTCCCATGAGACACTGGTATCCTCTGCACTTCCCACTGGAGTGAAGTCCACAACACTTGGAGGCTAGGACGTGATCGAAAATGGTCCTTTTGTTGTATTCACACTAAACACTGGTTAGAGAGCTAAAACAATAGTTATCTCAAAGCCAAGTGGCAGCCATACTACACATATGGCAGTCTTTCACTTCTTATTTGATGTGGCCTCTAGGTTTTGCCTCCAGTTAGAAGGTCTATTCACCTGCTTGATCCCCATACCTTGGTTTCAGGTGCTTTCCAGATGGGAATATTGGTGGGGACTTTTTCCCAACTCTCCATTAAGTCCCTCAAGCTCTTAGAACTCAAGGCTTGTACACTAGTTACTATAGCCTTATATGCAGATCTTTTTGCAGTTACCTCATTTAAGCTTGTCAAGGGAGGAATTGTTGTCTCTTTGCAGCCCATTTCCAAAAAATTAAGACACTTGCTTTTGGTGTCCATATCTATCTTTGCTCAGCTGATCTACATCCATATCGATATCATTTGAGAGCTGCCTTGCTTGGTCTTGAAATTATATCTGGAGGGCTATTTCCCAAAGTGGCTTCACAAGATTTGTGGAATCAGCAACATTCTTTCTTGACTGCAGTCCTGGAACCAGCTAAACTGGTGAAGAATCATGAAAGGTAGACGGGTCTTTTTCCCAAATATTTTAAGCAAGAACCCCAGCAGAACCATTAGACCCATGTTTAAACCCCTTTAAAATGATGAGGTGACAGAAGGAGCTGGGGGAGGAAATCTATGAATTTATGGTTTCTTCCGCTTTTCTAATGAGGGAGACAATTCAGTTTAGGGAGTCACATCATCTCCTGCAAAGTCCATTTCTTCCCTCTGTTCCATTAGGTGCTGGACTGGATGATACATGTGTGCATTCCATGATAAAGGAGGCTTACTGGCTATGGTTTCAAGACACTCAACCTCATTCAAGGACATGCATTCAGTTTCACCTGTTCTATCTGGTACCCATAAGGGAGAGGTGATGGACATCCAAAGTCCTGTATTTTATTCCAGATCTTCCAGGTTTTAGAAAGGAGCAAAGTTTTGACTCATTACCAATTTTTCCCATTAAACCAGTTTCTTCAAGATACGTGTTTCAAGACGGGGACATCCATACTGTCAGGAATGCCATAAGTTAGTGGTCTTGGCAGTCTCCATAGATCTTCCATGATTCCTACCTTCACATCCCCATCTTCTCTCTCCATAGGAAATTCCTTCATTTTTATCTAGGTCAGGAGAGCTTTCAGCTTCAGATGATGGCTGTAATGGTAGCTTACTTGAGGTTTTATATGACTCCAATCGTCCATTATTCTGATTGGTTGTTGCACAACATCCTCAGATGTGCCCTTCTGAGGGACCTGTTACTCTGGTGGAAGACAGTGACTCATTTGGGACTAATCCCCAGCCAAGTCAGGTCTGATCACTTCTCAAAATTTTGCACACATGGGTATGAATTTTATTACCTGTCAAGGTACAGTTCAGGTTTCCTGGTGAAAGGATTTCATAGATTCTGTCTGTCATAGCAAGACTGTCAGAATAAACTTCATGATCTATTTGCCTGAGCCTCTGTTTCATGTGGAGTCTGAATAAAGCAGGTGACTTAATTCCCCTTGGAAGAGTTTATTTATGGCCTCTATAGAGTTCCTGCTACTAGTTAACTGGAGACTGCACAGGGACCCTCTTTCTGATCAGATCCAATTCATGCCATGGAATCTCACTCCTGTCTGTACACTGATATAAAAAATTTGTGTTTAGGTGCTCCCCTGGAACGTGTGTAAGTAGTTCTGCAGGGCTTGTTGCCTTGGAGAAAATCTTCCCTTCATATCAACAGTCTAGAAATGCTGGCTGTTTTTAGCACAACAAAGGTGCATCATCAGCAGTAGATGTCATTTTATCATGGTTGTCATAGACAACACTACAATTGTAGCATACCTCAAACATCAAGGGATACTCATGCCCCTTCTCTCTTCTTGGAAGTGTGGAAACGCATCATTTTCAGGTCTCAAGGACAAGGGTGTCTCAAAGGAGATAACTCATGGTCTGTCAGACTCAGGAAAAATAAATACCCAAGCACAACAATCTACAGATTCTCCACATTCTCTTAAAGCTCATATCAAACAATCTGCCTTCAAGATTGGTCGTTGAACATGGATGGCAGCTGCATTGCCCATGCAGAGAGGCAATCCACTTCCAAAGTTTACAATGCAAAGTGTAGAATGTTTTATTTATAATTGATGCCATAGGAAACATGCTGATCTATTTGTGCCACTTTCCTTTCTTTTCAAGGGAAAAGACTGCTCCGTTTCCACCATTAACGGCTAAAGGGCAGCTCTCTTCAGTGTTTTAAGTTCTATGTGGATTTCAAACTTGGGTTGGACCCTTCATCTTTTGGAGCTGACTAGGTACTTTGAGCTTCAGAGACCAATCTCTGGCTCTTCAATGGTTATGTCAAACTTTTTTGTGTGTTCTTTGGTTTTTACCGAAAACTCCTGATGAACAGTTAAGTGAAACTTTCTTTGTCAATTCTGGCATTGATTTCATCATCATTGTGGACCACACATAATAGTAGGATTTGGTCATTTACTGTGATTGTAGTCTCTATATAAGGCTCTCATGGTGCAGTTTGGTGCATCACCTCTGTCTTCTTGAAACTGATTATAAGACTGAAGTTATGACAAGTTGAAGAACAATGATCCATACTGCGTTGCTTGTCAGACAGATTCGGCAGTCAGGGAACAGTTATCAGCAAATAGAAGATCACAAACAGTAACTTCCTATAACTTCATCTTTGCTTGTAGTTTCCTCAGGTTGAAGAGCTTGCCATTTGTTTGGTATCTGATGTTGATCACAGAGTCGTAGTTACTGAAGGCATCTGTAAGCATGTCAGAGAGTATTATACTTAAGAGGGTTGGGGCCAACACGCATCCTTACTTGACTCCAGTGGTGACTGGAAATGGTTTGGATGACTCACCATTGTTTACAACACAAGTGAGCAAGTCATCATGGAATTGCTGAACTATTAAAATGAATTTCTCAGTGCAACCAGATTTTACCATGATCCAGAGACGTTCATGACTGACTGTGTCAAAGGCTTTTGTCAGGTCAATGAATGTTATTGTCAGGTCATTGAATGTTATGTACCAGTTGGAGTTCTGTTCCTGGAATTTCTCATGGAGTTGATGAACTGCAAATGCCATGTGTGTGTTCCCTGTTCATTCTTGAAGCTACATTGACTCTTAGAAGCCCTTGATTGATGTGATACACAAAGCAATTCAGCAGAATTCTGGCAAGGATTATGCTGGCTATTATCAATCTAGGAGATGCTCCAATGGTTGCTTGAAGATTTCTCTTGCCTTTCTGCCTGTACAAGTGGATGAAGGATGTATCTTTTTACTCCTGGGTTATAGTTCCTAAAGTCTGCATTAACTAGAAGACCCTCCAGGTTTGTAGACTTCTGGTGGTATAGCATCTGCTCCAGGTGCTTTGCCATTTGACAGCAGGTCAGTTGATTTCTCAGTTTCACTCTCTTTTAGAGCATCAACAAGAATTACATTGACTTCCACTTTCAGCAGTCAGTCATTTGCCACCTCACTGGTAGATGATTGTTGATTGAGGATATTGTTGAATTGTTCTGCCCATTTTTATAGTATCTTTTTTTTGTCAGTGAGCAATGTGGTGCTGACCCATAGATTGTCCTCAGAGCATCCTAGAAGTTCTTCACGTCATTCCTGTCTTCGTAGAACTGAATTTCATCAGCCTTGTTGTTCAGCAGTGAGTCTTGGAACTTTTTAAGTTTGCACTGGACAGTTCTCTACATGATGAATAAATGGGCTTTTTGGAGCTGATGTTTATTGTTCAGTAGTCTCCATATGGCAGCATCATTTTCGTTGAAACTAAACTTGATGTATACCTGTGGTGTGACCAAAGGTTTGGGATGCAGTCAAGGACATAGAATCTCTGAAGAATGCCCAGTTTTCTATAACATTCTTGCATCTAGTTGACTGCACAGTTCTTTAACAGACATTTATTTCACATTCTTCTGTTTCAATTTGGAGACTGAATGCGGTATGTTACATGGCTAGGCTCGTACAAAGTAACAAAGAAAAGAGTGAAGTCAACAAGCTTTGTAAATTTTAACAAAATAATTTATATCCCTAGAAAACAAGGTAAAAATATGAAAAAGGACTTATGGTTTGTGAATCTTATCCAAAAATTAATCCTAGAATTTAAAAATATAAGTGCTATCACTAAAAAGTTCTAATTGAATCCAAGTTCGAATCCTGATGAAGTTCCAAGATGGAAGGCAATGACGTCCTCTATAACCAGTTTGTGTTAATGTGTCAGCAGTTCCTTGTTGAGTCACCAAGAATATTATTCTGGCTTTTGAATTCTGAATCATTTTTAGCAAATGTCTTTGTCCAAGAATTTCGATGAAGAAGAGTATTTTCCACGGTGAATAAATTATTTTAAATAAAAAAACTCAATTCAAACGGCAACAACAGGAATACCTTTCAGCCTCGGGGTGTTATTTACAACTGACTCAGAAACACTGAGATTGAGTATTAAACCCAACTAAAAAACGCAATTTCAGACCCGCATGATGGGCCACGTGATCACTTACTACAAGTCAATTATCACATAGGCTAGTGTACACTTAGCTAAGAATCATTGATTCCCACACTGGAAATGAATTTTTTAAAAAATGTTTGCAACAGAGTTAACACATGGGCAGAACATGACCTTGGTAATGACCAATCATTTTCACTCAGTGTTTATGACTTCAGAACCAAGGTCAGGAACTAGGTCAGCTAAAAATATAACGTAGCGATAGGTTTATTAGAACTGAACTGAAATTTCTAGAAAAAAAATGTCAAATCCAGTGAATAAAGTTATTACAATAACACGTAATGAAAATAAAAATAAAATAAAAGAGAATTTAAAACTAACACACAAGCAATTAAATTAAATATATGTAACACTTCCCCCCATAAAGAAAAAGAAAGATTTATATAATAAAGCTTTCTTTTTACCATATGTAAATTATACATGAGGTAAAACAAATTACATAAGAAGAACTCTTATGAATTATACAAAGTGTACATGAAATAATATTTCTATACACGGGAAAGTGCATCTGCAGTTAATTATCTTTTCCTTTGATGTGCCTGGTGTCAAGATTATATTCTTGTAAAAACAAACTCCACCTTAATAATCTTTGGTTTTTGTTTTTCATCTTGTCGATGAAAGTAAGGGGGTTGTGATTACTAAACACAACAACTGGAGAAGGAGCTGAACTAATGTAAACTTTAAAATGCTGTAATGCCAATATTAAAGCCCAACATTCCTTCTCGATTGTTGAGTAATTTCTTTGGTGCTTATTTAATTTCTTAGAGAAATAGCACACTGGATGATCAACACCATTTCTATCTTCTTGAATACATACTGCTCCAACCCCAACATCACTTGCATCAGCAGACAATTTAAAAGATTGATTGAAATTTGGAGCTGTAAGAACCGGCACACTTTTAAGTATGGCTTTTAATCTATCAAAAGCCTCCTGACATTTTTCAGTCCAAAGAAACTTGTTTTTCTTGCTCAACATGTTTGTCAGAGGTTCAGCAATATTAGAAAAATTGGAACAAAATTTCCCATAGTATCCAGCCATACCCAAAGGTCGCATCAGCTGCTTTTTACTGACAGGCACAGGGAAATCAGAGAGAGCCTTGACCTTAGCATCTATAGGTTTAACTTGTCCATGTCCCACAATATGTCCTAGAAAAGTTACATAAGCACAGCAAAACTCACTTTTAGATAGATTGATTGTTAAACTTGCATCAGTGAGTCTGTCAAAGAATTTCTGAATTGTTGCTAGATGTTCTTTCCAGATGTCTTTGTAGATGATGACATCATCGACCAGAGGTAATCATATTCATCAAACGTTGAAAAGGTACTTGGGGAACCCTTCATCCCAAACAGCATCACTTTATATTGATAGAGTCCATCTGGAGTCATGAATGCCGAAATTTCCTTTGCTCTTTCCGTTAGTGGAATTTGCCAAAATCCTTTCAGAAGGTCAAATTTGGTGACATACTTGGCATTTCCAATTTTATCAATGCAGTCATTGATTCTTGGTAATGGAAATGAATCTGTTTTTGTCACACTGTTCATCTTCCTATAATCAGTGCACATACAGAAAGTTTTATCTGATTTCAGAACAAGTGTACATGGTGAACTCCAATCACTTTTACTGGACTCTATGAAATCATTCTCCAACAAATACTGAATTTCCTTCTTTAAGTATTCCTGTTTGAGAGGGATCATCCTGTATGGGTGTTGTTTCACAGGTTTAGAATTCACAATGTCAACATCATGAAAAATTTTGTTTGTCCTCGTAGAAACATTTGGAAATAAGTGCTCATATTCAAATAATAACTGTTTAAGTTCATTTCTTTCCTGTTGTTGCAAAGTAAAAGTTTCAGGTCCAGATTTTTCATAATTTCTGAATTCCGAAGATTTGTCACTCCAAAATCAATAGTGTCTGATTGAATTCCTTCACTTAAATCCTTAGTAAATGGGACAGGTACAACTAAATTAATTGCATGATTTACTTGGCTATCTCTTTTAATATATTAGTCTTCCATTAATATATTTAGATCAGAGTACTATTATTATAATTTAACTCATTCATTTTCTTCTTAACTTTGTAACTGCCGTAATATCTAATTTGAAGAAAATTTTGAAGAATGAGCAAGAGAGAATGAACTCTATTACAAGACTCAAAACTTCTCACAAGTAAAGTTCTGTGAAACCATAATTTCACTTTTGACTTGAATTGCTGAGTGCCAAATTCGAGCATAACAAGCTGGAAAATTCCAGACATAAAATTTGACCTTTTACCAGATTGAACAGATTTGGGAAGGCCAAATTAAGTAAAAATCTTTATCAGAGCCTTTATTGTGGTTTTAGTATTCATCAAAGGAATTGCCTCTGGGAATCTTGTTGACACACACATAATGGTCAACAAATATTGGTTGCCTGACTTGGTCTTAGGCAAGGGACCAACACAATCTACCATAATTCTGCTAATTGGTTCATCAAATGCAGGAATAGGTTGCAGATGAGCCTTAGGTATCTTCTGATTGGATTTTCCTACCATTTGACAAGTATGACAAGATCTCAGTATTTACAAACATCACTTTTGATTTTTGGCCAATAAAAGTGAGTCAAGATCTTGTGATAGGTCTTATTAATCCCTAAATGACCAGCCAGAGGAGTTTCATGGGCCAAAGTAAGTATTTCCTGTCTAAGAGATTTTGGAACTACAATCGGATAGTTCACTGACCACTTGTCACCAGCAGGTACCTCTGGAGGTCTCCATTTTCTCATAAGAATTCCATTTTTAATGAAATAACAGACAGGTACTTCAGTGGCTTCAGTTTCACTAATGGCCCTCTGAAACAAACAGGAGATCTCAGGATCTTTTTCCTGTTCGACAACAAGTGATTGTCGTTTAACACCCAGATTAGATAAAAGAGAATGAGTAGTTAAAAGAGGATCACTGTGATCAATACCTTTTGACTGATCCAAATTAGGAGTGAAAGTGACCTCATCAAAAGCCTGACCAATACATGTGTCAGCTAAAGGAGTATTTTC
>JAECUM010005265.1:0-30366 GCA_016617855.1 Megalonaias nervosa
GCTAAACGAGGAGGCAGTCCTGTCCTTTTATTTTCTTTGGAGGTAGAAGAAGAATGGCTTCTGGGCGGTGACATCTGTGTTTGTTTGTTTATTCCGGGACACACACAAAAAATACACTGACTTCGATGGCTTGAAACACGCCCTTTTTATCTTATTTTTTGGACTATCGCTTCGTCAAAAATGTGACTACTTTTTTCCTATATCGCCAAACAATCGTCCCTTTTGGTTGCTTCACTTTTTCTTTAGACGACTGTGTCTTTTCTGGGGTAGACGTCGATGCTTGGCTAAGCGTTTTTACCCCTTTTCCTTTTTGGACAGGAGAACGGCGATGGTGATGGTGTGCAACATCTTTGGGCATTCAGGAGCACAAAATACACAGAAGTCCATGGTTTGACCTGCGTCCTTTTATCTTATGCTTTTGGTGGGTGGGTGTATTATTCGATTTTATTTTTGGTAAACCAAACTGTTTGAAAATATGTTCTACCATTTCAGCATCACCCAATCCTCCCCTTTGCTTGCTCCTCTTTTTCTTTAGACGAGTGTGCCTTTTCTGGGGTAGGCGCCGATGCTTGGCTAAGCGTTTTTTTCGGATGACGAGACTGTCCTTTTCTTTTTCATTTTCCTTTTTGGACAGGAGAACGACGATGGTAATGGTGTGCATTTCTTTGAGGGGATATCTTTGGGCGTTTAGGAGCACAAAAACACTGATCCCCATCGTTTCCCCAGGTCTTTTTTTTACTGGAATGCGTCGCCACTGGTTGTCTATAAGTCGTATCAACTTGATGACAGGCATCACGCGTCGTGGAGGGGTTCGCAACGGACTAAATCGGGACAGTTCTTGCTTGGATAAATCCAGTAAACTCTGTAACATACCCGATCTCTCTTGGACTTTGATTTTGGGGGCAGGTATTTTGTGAGCAGCTGCCACTGCAGCTAAAGAGGATGAGGGTGTCACCGCAGGAGGAGAAGTTCTTGGAGACACGGGTTTCCATTATTTCATCAAATTAGGAAGAAAGGGTGTCAAATTAGCCTTGTCTGGCATCACCAGCAACGGAGAAGTGGAAGATGTTGAGGCTACTGGAGACGCGGTCACCGTCGCTGCAGGTCGTGGCTAGGGAATGTAAGGTTGCACCCTGGCCGCAGTGCCTCTCTTGCGGGTAGAAGCTGTTTTCTGGTGTCTTTTCTGGGTGTTTTTCTTCTTCATTTTCTGGGGACTTTTCTTTTTCGGAGGCTATGACCTGGTCTTGACACCATTGCTCTTTTTCTTCTTCTTCTGGGTACCTTTGGGTCGGGGAGTGGCTTTTTTCTTGGGGAGGACTTTGGCGGCATTAGGATCCCATTTTAAGAGGGAGCAAATGATGACACCTCCTAGAGAACCGCTACCACCAGGTTTCAAAATGATTTGCTTTTTGGTTTGAGTGTCGATGTGAGGATCTGTCAATTGCGTCAAGGCTACTTTGTTTCTCTCAAACAAGCGTTTGGTTTGATGAGGGAATAATGCCTTGCAGTAATTGACGTGCTGTCACCGTAAACCATCGTAAGACTTCTTTGAGACTGTCTTCTAAGACACGAGCACGTAGTTGTGGATTTTTTTTCGCGACTGATGCCGTATAAGGCACGAATCAGTTTGACGGGAAGATGAAACTTAAGGGACGTCATATTGACGAGGTGTGAGACAGACCCAGTGTCGGAGGTTTTTATAGATTTTTGTTGTTGTTAAGTCAACTGGTACGTGTACACGACAGGCCCTCCGGCTTGGCACCAGTGGTGATAACAGATGGGTACGAAATTGCAAATAATCGGTGGTGGTCGGTTTTAAATCCACGAGTAAATAGGCGTGAGGGGTTTGAGTGGCATCGTTGTACGCATGTGTCAGCCAAGGAGTTCCTAACTGTTTGGCTAATACTTGCACTTGCGATTTATCTCCAGGGCTTTTAAACAAGACCACGTAATGATCATTGAGACTGACGGTGCGATGGACTTTACTTTGTTGAAACAAATGTTGAGTAATGTAAATCCCTTTCCGCGTAAACCACAGTTTAATTTCTTCTTCGTCTTCTCCTAACATGTCGTCGAAGATGACCAGATGTGTTTGACTGGGGTCAGACACGATCCCGTCGCCTTCGCTAGGAATGCTTTCCAGAAACACGATGGAATCGCCTTGACTTTCTCGCAGGAGACTGTACGCCGAATTGCCACACTTTGTAACACCATACGATATGTTGAGGTGGACGATCGATGAAATGATGTTTATGTTCGATCGAACGTTTGACAAATTCGGTTTTGCCTGAACGCTAGGTCCAACAATTAACACGTTCAAGGAATGGCGAATGTGCAAGGCCTCCCGAATGGCACGATAAAAGTTTTCGTCGATGACTTTGAAAGTGGAGGAAGAGGGAGCAGAGACAGCAGAGGTAGCTATAGTGTAGGTAATGTCACTTTTGAAACGAAGACAGACAAGACAAGAGTTTTTCTACTTTTTTCAGGACACGTTTATTGCAAAAAAACATTTTTAAAATTGATGACTAAAAACAAAAATACATAAATCATAAATGCCAAATGGTTAAGTACATCGATAAAATACACATCAAAACGATCGAAGTGGAATATAAACAAGTCACTGTACAACATGTTTGGTGACGAAGATGTGGTGTCGTAGGGACAGTTTGTAATGTTCTTAGAGTCTCTGCACTTGACACAGTCACACAGGAGTCTTCCAGGAACGGCCTTTCGGGGAAGTCATGTAGCAGCAGGAAGGGTGAACCCTACAACTTTTTGCCTGAACCGTTAAGTAAAAATAAATAACAAAAAATAAGGGTCAAAACGATAAACCGAGCCTTCTAACTATATTATTACCTTTTAGTTTGAAAAACGAATAATAAATCTTTTGGGTTAGCTCATTTTTGTTTCTTCATTTTTGACTTTTGCTTTAATGCGTTTAGTTTACTCGCGGGTTACTCAATTTTTGTCATTCACCCCCCCCCCCTGCTGCTATGAATTTATCCAGATCAACTATTGCATGTATATACATGAAGTGAGTCATACATACATGTACTGAGATAGGTATGCGTACCGATTTTTCAAGGACATGTGTGGTAGTTCAAACAATAGCTGTGTTTATCGCCGCGGATATCTCCGCGGAGATAGGTATTTGTGTGCAGTTTATTTCCGTGCTTTAATTTTAAATATAATACATAATATAATCGGTTCATACATATAATGGCAAAATATCTTAATAAAATTATAAATATTTATTTATTTGTAAAATCAGATATCAAATGCTATTGCACAATAATCACATATAATAATTTCTAAAACGTATATCCGTAGTCGAGTTCGTTAGCTCAGTGTTAAAGTTGTTGGAAACTTTAATACTGATGTTTGCGGTTCGACCCCAGATCTCGCCGAGATGGGTTCGGGTCCCCAGGTCGCCCACGTCTTTTAATAAGTAGGGGGGGGGAGGCATCCCCTGAGATTTCGATAAACCACCACGTATCTCGTGGTCGGATTCTATTTTGGAATTCTACCCCGGGGTTTCGTGGGGGGTTTATCGAAATCGCAATGCCTAGACAGCCTTCTGAATTGCTAATATTTCGCTTTCGTCGATTAGAAATTCGCCGGGAGGTGTGTCTATGCAAATTTACCCCCCTAAAATAATCAGTAGCATGCCTTGAGCTCTCTGCCCCATGGAAGAACCCCCAAATAAACATCCAGAAAGGGTGTTAGCCAAAAGAAACAGAACATGGGCGTGCCGCATAATACGTCATAAGAGAGACGACAATGTAAGGACCCCATGAAAGTCACACAGGCTATCGAGGGGCCCCATTGAAGGGTAACCGCTAGGATCTACTGATTATTTTTGATAAATTAAAATACAGACAAACATGCATACATACAGACATACATAGAAAGGGAAAATAATTCTCTAGCAGAGGAGGAGCAGAGTTAATCACAGATTAACCAAAGATTTTATCCAGACCTATACGATATCTGGATCTTGGGTCATGAAGATTTATTGTTATAAATCCGAACGGAGCAGATTGTGCTTTTGAAAAGAAGCTTTTAAACTTAATCATGTCCATGTCCCTTGAACACCAAGTATAATAAATATTCTGTAGAGTATAATTATCTACTCCATTAAACACAACCAAAATATTGCAGTTATCTCTGATCACTTTAGGTATCTGTGTATATCGTTGTGTAACATAAATCACGTCAGTGTTTTTGTGACGACCTCGAGAAAATATTCTAGCTGGATTTGTTTGTCTGTCCAACATAACGTCATCGTACACCACTAAATTATTAATAAATCCATCTAGGTCATCTACAGATGGAGCCTCATCAATATCGGTAATAAAGTCAACAACATCATCACCATCTTCATTCAGCAATTTTGCATTTTCATCAAAATCTTTAAGTACTTTGTAACAGTGTTGATCATCTACGGATGGTGCTACTAAATACAATTTACTCCATTTTAACCATCGCATTATTAAATTTAATAATAGTTGTGTTTTACCCGATCCAGATGGACCTATTATAATCATTCTTATCGAATTTGGTAATGCTGGATGATGCTTCACTGGCTCCTGTTTTATTGTCTCCGAAAAGTCAATTATATCCATATAATAAATAATATGAGTCTATATTGTGTTCGATGTAGATTATCTACACCCACTACTGGACTGACAACAATAATAACAAAAAATAAACGACGTGCATTAAAAGGTAAATGTGTAAAATGCGGCACGAAAAAATATAAATTTATCTCCATGTCTGATTCAGGGACAAAGACAGGTGGAGATATAGCCGCTTTATTAGGAAAATTACCCGGAACTCCGTGGGCTAAATATCCGGGGGAAAAACACTTACCAGGATATAATTATTGTGGTCCTGGAACCCGACTTGACATCCGACTTGATGATCAAGATCAACCAAGACCAGGAGAGCATCCAGTAAATAAGATTGATAAAGCGTGTCATGTTCATGATGTTGCGTATAAAAGTAAAGATTTGCAACAAAGGCATCTCGCAGATGTAAAATTGATTCATGCATTAAATTCTATACCTAATAAATCTGTCAGAGATAAATTAGCTACTTTTCTAGTAAAATCTGCCATGAAAGGTAAAATAATGCTAGGGGCTGGTAATTAATTATATAAATATTATAATGAAATCCATTTATTATAGCCCAAGAGGATATTGGAGAGGTAAATCAGCTATTACTAAATTATCTGAAGCAGCAAAAGTTTCACGTTCTGTTGCTGCAGCGTGGTTAGTACGACAGGCAATATGGCAAATTTATCTACCACCACCTAAAAATATTCAATATGCACATTTTGATGTCAGCGTCCCTAATGAGGTTCATCAAGCAGATATTTTATTTTTACCACACGATACCATTAAAATTGGTAAACGTCAGTAACGCACATACAAATACGCATTAACTGTCGTTGACGTTGCAAGTAGATATAAAGAAGCTGAACCATTATCAACAAAGACAGCGTCTGAAGTTTCATCTGCGTTTGAACGAATTTATCATCGAGGACCTTTGCGATGGCCACAGTTATTACAGGTTGATCCTGGCAAAGAATTTCTTGGAGTAGTATTATCGTTAATGAAGAAACATAACGTTAAAATTAGACGAGGACATACTGAAATTCATCGTGATCAGGCAATTGTTGAACGATTTAATCGAACACTTGCCGAGCGGTTATTTGGATACCAATATGCACAAGAAATATCTACTAACTTTAAATCTGGTGAGCGATCTCGTGAATGGGTTGCAAGGTTACCAAGTGTGATAGCTGCATTAAATAATGAAATTACTCGTTCAACTTCCATGAAACCTTCTATTGCGATCACAAAAAATATATATACCCCGTAGTAATGACAGACAACAACCTCAACCAGTATTAGGTAATGCAACTGTAAGATATTTATACGAACCTGGTGAACTTGAAGGTGGTAAAAAAAGAACAACCGATCCTATCTGGAGCGTGACTACACATACAATTTCTGGTGTGGTTAGATCCACTGGTAGACCTCCAATTTACAGATTAGATTCTACCGCACCTCAACGTGGATTTGTACGTGAACAATTACAGGTAATCCCTGAAGACACACAATTACCACCACATACAATTACATAGCCAGAACCAGGGCGTCCAGCGCCCCGACGTCGATTACATTCAAGACAGGTCAGCATCACATTATCACGTGTATGACCAAGATCACTATTAATTCTATCTACGGTAAATTGTCTTGGATTATTATTCGAATATTGCCACAACATATTACAGTTACAACTTACACAATTATTATTCTGTTGTGCTTTTAGTTTTATAATAAATTCAACATCAATATCAAAGTCACGCTTATTTTTTTTATCGCACTGCTTATAACCAGATAGTTTTTTCTTATTACGTCATTGCTAACAGTCTGATCATTATTTTCTGTAAAATTAATAATAACCCTATGTAGTTGAGATATTCTTCTGACTCTAGAAACTGCGAGATAGGCTAAATTCGACCATTCGATCCGATCATCTATAATCCAGATATTTGTATCAGAAATAGTTAACCCTTGTGAAGAGTGAATAGTTATAGCGTATCCTAACGTCCACGGTGATTTATTCATATTCAGCGCATTCGCAACGACATTAATATCTACTAAAACAATATCATTCAAGACAAGATTCTGTACTCGGACACTTTCAGTGTCTCCATCAGGAATTTCAACATCAATATTCTGTTGTCGAGTATCTGCTGGGCGATAACACAAAGGTACAGGTAAATCTGAAAACTTTTCTTTATGTAACAGAAATAATTTCTCCTGTAGTTCATCACGAACTATCTTTCTACTTACAACTATTAAATCAGCGGGATTCCATAAACTCAGAAAATCATTCATTGTAGTCTCTGGAATTACTCCTCGCATTATTTCACATTGTACTCTGTCTGGTTGTAGTCTGATTAACCTTTTAAATTCCTTCAGCGGTTCATCAATAGCTCTATGGTCATCATTTATTTTCTCGTAATAATCTACGTTATTCTTCAGCCATTCATGTGGAGACTGTCCAATAAAGGGTGGTGGTTGACCATGATCACCACACATTATTATAGCAGTATTCTTCGTCAATAGCCATTCAAGAAATGTTTTTAATATTTCTAACGACACCGTGCATATCTCGTCCCATATAATATATTTAGGTATATATTTTTCACCCATTCGTTCGGGAGTCCATGTGTCTCCACACCATCTAAAGAAACTATGATAAGTACACGATTTTACTCCTCGTTCTTTTATTTCTCTGGCTAATTTGTGTGTCGGTGTCAAAACAATTATATCCGAATTATTATTCATGAATAATTTAATCACACGTGTTGTTTTACCTGAACCACCGCATCCGTTAAGATAAACAGTTTTATATCTAGCCACAGGATCATATACAGATGGTGCTGATGAATTTGATACCTGATTATTATTTTTGTGATATATTTCCTTAATTTCAACGTCGGCAGATTCAGAATAACTAAGTATATTTTCTTGTTTTATTCTCCATGACCCCCATTCACCATTACCAAGTAGCGGTTTTAATAAATCCGTATATTTTTATTTATATAAAACGAATCCGTGGCGACTCTGACAGCATCACGAGAAAATCTATTTATCATAGACAGTATATTTATAGAAACATATGCCAACATAGATGATCTTAAATGAGTAAATTGTGGTGAGTCACCATCAAGATAACTCACAATTGTACCTAGTTTGGTTCCGTCTGATAAATAAGCATTACTCCGATTTATAAATATGTTTTTTGCTGTTGTATCAGCAATTATAAAATCGAGTTCAGCATCGTCCATAATTAATCTTGTACAATGTCTTTTATGATCATAGGCTCCTCCTTGAGTAAATTTACCAATTATCTTTCTACCAAGATCTTTTGCAAATTTTTCATCATACTCATCTCTGCATTTACGTATATTATTAGTAATTTTAATAATATCATCTTCATTAAGATTAGGGAATTCTTTTCTGACATCATCAATATTAAATCTATTTGGTTCTGGTAACCAAATTTGTTTCTGTGGACTATATGATATAATGGCCTCACTCACCTGTAAAGATATTAAAATTCCAACATCAAGCATATATCGCAATAGTGCTATTGGAACCCAACATCGCTCTGAAAAATGTCTTCCAAACCAAGTATAAGTAATCGGATGGAGATTTTCTGCAAATTCGAATGATTCTACATGAGCAAATCCGGTTAAATCAAAATCTGGTAAATGTCCGTTTATCGCAATCCTGGTCATCTCGTGTGATGGATGTCCGAATCTCTTAAAGTATTTAGAACATTCTCCGTATCCAAGAAAACTTCCAGGATAACACGCTACCATATCGACGGATATAACGTCACTATAGTTGTATTTAGTATTCCATAATCCTCCGTGTCCATATTCTACGCAACTTTATGAATATCTTCAAGAAATTCCGATCGTGTTGGTTTCCATAAATTTTTCTCCTGAGCGAAATGAGCCGCTACGGATGGAACTGTAAAACAATTATTTAATAATTGTCTAACTTTGACATCGTCTGAAGTATATTTCAGCGCAAGACTTTCCATTTCTACATTAAGAGATTCTATACGGTAAATGTCACCATTAGGCCGTACAAACTGATCGTAATTATCATATTCCGAACTCTGAAATAACCAAACGGATACAGGGTCACTTTTACTGATATTTCTGATAAAATCAAATATATGACCATCATAAATTTAACTTTTCTATCTCGTGGAAATACTGTTACTGCTGAGGTCCATGCGTGCGAATTATGATCAATAATATCTATTGGAGCTCCATTTTTTGTGTATTTTGGTTTATATAAAATCTCTCCCGTCAGCGTTTTTACTGTTATTGGGAATCTTAATTTCTTTTCTAGATCAGCGACATCTTTGATAGACGCTCCGGTATCTTTAACTGATTCTGCCCATGTATTTATTTTTTACGCCTTAAATCTGTTAAACCATTACCACGTATCGCGTTTGTAAAATGTTCTGTAACTCGTTCAGCTACAGTTTATTCTTGACTCTGACAGTTTCATAGGCTTTAGATCCCCGACGTCAGGTTTATTATTAAGCGGATATATTGCATATACGACTGCAGTAACTGGGTAGCTCCGTTCATAATATACCTTATCAATACCAGTCAGTATTCCGGGCTTAGATTTATTATTTAAGAGAACAATATTATTTCCTGATTGTATGTGTACTGGATCGCGCTTGTCACGAATAATCCAAATATCTTCTTTTGTATTTACAATAAATTTTATTAAAATAAAATATTTTTGATCATCAAGGTAATTAATAATTATTTTTCCTCGTTTGTCATTCATTATATTAGTAACATTTCCGACTCTGAATGTTGACCATGCATGAACTGCGCCATCGTCACGAAATTCATTTTTTGCTTCACGAATACGATCGGTTACAACCTCATCCGTTAATGCCAGATCTTGCATCAAAGTACTATATTTATATTCTGATAGTCTGTCAAGATCAAATCTAGCATGGGAAGGTTCAATTGCCGATAATTCGTTCATATAATTAAGACAAGTATTTAAATTAAAATTTTAGTATATATATAATGCTTGAAACAAAAAACAAATGTGCTTGGCTCAGAATTGGATATATTTCTCTTTGTAATAAACCGTGCGTGAATGAATACTGCGGAAATCATGCACAGAGTATCAAAAATGGAAGTACAGGACCAATACCATGTATTCAATGCGGTGTTGGAGTGAGGGGAAAAACTCAATTGTGTCTAAAATGTGGCGGAAAAAAATACAGGGAATTAAAACGAGATTATGACAAAAAAAATACATCTCCAGGTAAATCTCCTATACAAACCGTAGAAGATTATCTGGCCAGATTTCAAAATAATGATTTAGACAAATAATATTATATATATAAATGGAGCAAAACGAATTTGCTAAACATCCCATAATAAAAAATTATGAAGCGTCTCGAGATGGTGTGATCAGAAACTGTAGATTGAAAAAACCAGTCGGTAGTATTAATAATACTGGTTATTTTATGTTTAATGCTGGGAAAAATAAATATTACTCACATATATTCATATTCGAATGTTTTCGTGAAATAGTTAAAAATGGATTTGTAGTTGATCACATTGATGGAAATCCCAAAAATAATCGGTTATCTAACCTGCAAGCTATTACACCTAGTCAGAATGCTGCACGCGGAAATACTGGAAAATGTAAAAAGTTTGCAAGAAGATCTATTAAATCCATGAATATACAGACAGAACAGGAAATAACTTTTCCATCAATACGTGCGGCTGCAAAATATTTTAGCATACATCCACAATCAGTACAATTTGTTGCAGATAAATTATACAAATCAGCATATTCAATAAAATACGATCAGCGGATAATATTTGAATATATCTAATTCTGTGCTCTTAATAAATAAATTGTATATAGTTCGACTCTATATTTTACCATGAGTACCTTCACCGTCGCTGCTCTCAGTGTCACTTTCATTTTTGACAGAATCAAATAACATAATTTTCCTTAATTGCATTACACGATTATCCACGATCTTCTTTTTCTCGTATTCACGAGATAGTTCGGATCTGATATTTTCGATCGAACGTGCAAGAGGCGCAAATAGTTTTACCTGCTTTTCATTTACCATCGCCAAGGATTCTAACATAGACTGATAAATTGATTTTACAAATTTATAATTGGATGGTAATGTGTATTTATTATCAATTTTTCTTTGTTTTAATATTTCATAATCGCATAATATTTTTTCAGGATCGAGATTATCAGATAGATTTATTCTGTTATGTTTTAATTTTTTAATAGCAGAAATAATATCATTTATATTTTCTTGGTTCATATATATAATAATATTTCTCTAAAATAAAATAACATCGTTCCGAATACTGTCAACACTCGTCAGCCATAGGAATCGAACCACGGTCGTCAGTATCATAGTTGCAACAATTATACCCAATAAATTTTAATTTTCTGTCAGATTTCAGAAATCTAGCAGATTTTCCACAGAAAAAATAATAATATTAATAATAATTTATAACAGATTTCAGATTTCTACAAAATAATAATATTAATAATAATTTATAACAGATTTCAGATTTCTACAAAATAATAATATTATTAATAATTTCAGAAAATCTGTCCAAAAACATCAAACAGAGTATATATTTACCCATCAGATTAAAAAAAATATATTATTTCAGAATCAGATTATTTTTTCCTTTATTATATTAGGAAATATTTAATCAGACGTTCTACGAGCGAATATATAAATTAATATTAAGAGATTCTTGTCTTAGATCCAAAATATTTCCTGCCTGGTCAGTGAGTTTGAAATTTATTCTTGTCAGAAATGGATTATGAACTCTCAGGTACACGGGGTTAATTGGTTCAGACACAATTAGCCAACCTGGCGGGTCTTTAGGGCTAAATGAATATAGTATATACCCCTGTACCGCAGTGCCACTGCGGTGATTAGATTTTGAAAGATCTACTTGATAACTGTCATCAATTACGTCACATACCAGATTGACTGCAATTGTTGTTGTTATATTAACAATACCAGGTGAGATATGGCGACCTCCACCGTGTGGATCATTATTGTGTTTAAGAATAGTTGATGTAGGTGTTAATTTTTTCCATGAATCACATATTCTTTTAAATTGTTCATCAATAAGATCATTAACTGATTTCTTTAGCTCTTCAGAGTTAAATCCAGGAATTATAAATGTTGATAGTTGTTCTCGCGTAATTCCGAAATGTTTTAGAAATATTGTTGTGAACAGAAGATTTAGTTTAACAGCTCGAGGTGGACCGTCTTCAGTAACTATATATAACTCTTTATATCGTTTATCTGCTGCTATGTTCATTAATTTTTTTTCTCTGTTAATAATAATATCATTCATGAAATCTAGGTCTGAAGCAACTTGATTCAAATGTTGTATTATTTCAATTATTTGATTTTTTAAGTCATCGTTGTAGGAAGTGCTAATGCTGGAAAATAAATTTCTTAGATAATTAAGTATACGTCCGTGTTCAGACTTAATTGTATTAGCATATGAATTTATTTCATCAACATCAAGTACTATTATTTTACCTTTTTACCATCAACTATTTTTGTAAAATGGGTTTCTGTTTTATCTATATAATGTATAACTCCATCACCAAAATATCGTCGCCATGGGTAAGCATTTTTTTCTGTTCGATATTCTGGAGGTTTTATAAATTTTTTAACATCTACGACAAATCAGATCTCTGTGGTTCTGGTGGTGTTTGATAAACTGGTGGATATTCAGGCCAACCTAATACTGATCTAATCGAACTTTGATAAATATCTATGGAGTAATCAGGGGAATTTATTTCAATAACCGCAGATAGTGTTGGTTCGTAGACAGTAATTGCTATTTTTGATTCTTTTCCTGTAATAGATTTAATTCTGCGCTGAAACTCATCATTAATCTATTCTATTTGATAACTGCCCGTTGGAATAGAAACTATTTGCCAATCAGGAGTTCCATCAGGCTTATTCTTATTAGCGAATATTAATGAATTATTTGGCTGTAGTCCACCAAATGGTTTTGATCTAATGTTGGGCCAGCTATAATAAACTCGCAATTGTGCTAATGCTATTTCTTTTGCAGGAATTGCGGTTGGAAAATTGACACTAAACTCAGGATTAGTCGAACTTAATGATATCATAGTAGTTTTTGAAGGAGTTGTATTAGTAACGATCTGCTGAAGTAACTCCCTGTCTGTCATTATTATTATTGTTGTTATTTAATTCGTTAAAATCATTAGCGATCACCTTAAAAGCGTCATCATAAGTTTTCATCATCATCGCGAATTCAGTATCAGATATTTCACCATCACTAACACACGAAGAAATATATAAAGATAATTTAGAACATGCCTCTGCCTCTGTGTGTAATTTAATCATATAATCGTGCAATTTAACATTTGTACAAGTATGTATCTTTTTGGTTATAATACCGAGAACTCCAGCAATAGTCGTTGATGCTGAAACGATAATGGTTATAATAGTAGGTGCTGTCATCGTCAATGTTGATAATAATAATCCTGTTCCAGTAATAACAGCAGAAACCGAGTAAACAACTACATCGATGACAACTATACGTCTTTTATATTTTTTTATTTTCGTGTTATAATAGTCGATAAAATTATTTAGTTTAGTGAGACGCTCACATACTTGACTGCATCTGTAACGTTGAACGTCAATGCGAGACTGAGGTTGATCCATTATTATTATATTAAGTGATTAATTGCGGTGTTTCAGCCACAAATTCCATATGCCACCAATAAGGCTCTGAGGTTATTGTTTGATTATATATTCTCAGTATAAATATTTCTTCAACATCTTTTCTTAACAATATAGATACAACTCCAGAGAGAGAATCAGTTGAATTAAGCAATATATATCTGTTAATTATAGCAAATCTTTCATCACTAAATACGGACAGCCTGTAAATACCAGTAATTTCTGCGGTATATTTGATAGTATTATTTTGTGGTGTCCATGTTGATTGTCCTGATGCTACTGTGTATACGATATTTTTAATTTGTCCGTGTGGAATTTTAATCAGATTAGTTTTTTTGAACAATATTAGGTATTCCACTGGCAATATCATTAAGTTTCGTGTTAATGTCGGCTAGTTTTATGTCAACGGTTGGTGAATCACCAAAAAAATCTTTAATGAGTTTGTTTATGTTTCTACGAAAATTTAAGAACGTTTCTAAATTTTTATAAAAAGTAGCACTAAGTGTAGTCATTTCATCACCGATTGTTTTTAACGAAGTTGAAATAGGAATTTCCTTATCATCAACATACTTTTTTTTTTTTTTATCAAAATCATATTCCGGTGTTCTAAGATTATTAATGCCATTATTATTCATGTCGAGAAATGCACGCATTATACCGTGGTTGGTCAGTACATATTTAGATTCTTGATCGTCGACATATTTCTTTGTTGCGGCGTCTGCATCTACGGTTGGATTTCCAATGTCGGTGATTTTATTCTGATTCATATTAATATCTCCTGTAAATACATCGCCGGATTTCTTAATATAATTACTGAGTGATGTACCAGAATCTTGTATTTTACCTTGATCGGCAAAAATAACTATATTATCAGTGACTGCAGTTGGAATTCTTATAAGAACATCTGATAGTTGTATATTACTCGTTTTTAATCGTCCTTGATTATCCTGAAAAACAACTACTTCATTTTGATCCACACTTGCGAGATTTAATAAATCATCAATTTCATTTCTGAGTTGATCAAGAGTTGCATACTTAGATAAATCACCTGCTGATGACCTTACGGGAAGATCTTCCATAAATATCCACCATTATATTTACTAATGTCTGTTTAAATATGACGTCGTAGTATATTCATGTACAACTTTGTGGGGTGGGTTTGTTGATTTTGATATAGCATCAAGTACGTTAAGTACTTCTCGACCACATATTGGTGGATCAGTTAATGTTTGTGTTGGTAACGTTGAATGCCATATTGGAATACTTTGATAGCCGCTAATATACTTTAAGAATTCTTTTGGTGGAGCTAATCCATATGAATCAAAATAAATAATTCCACGTGGATCAATTGCATATCCGACCCAATGCGTGCCTGGACCAGAATTTTCATCGAGATTAATAATACCTGTTTCAATATTATTTGGTTGTTTTGGTAATTGATCACGCATGAAAACTCCTCTAAAATTTTTTATTTTTAATTTTTTAGCAGCATCTAGTAAATCAAAATTGGACATAGGAGATATCAGTAAACTGTCCCTGGTAATCTTAGGCCTTTTCCGTACCAGTGTGGGGTCCCTGGTAATCTTAGACCTCTTCCCTTTTTTTTGATTCCCTGTCCGGTTGCTTTCTTTAATGCCATTCCAGCAGCAGTTCCAACAGCACCTAATGCAGCTGCTTTTGCAACAGCTGGGGCTGCAGCGGCAATTAATGCTGGTATAGCAGCAAGAAGTGGAAATATACCACCCGTCTTAATTATATCTTTAATGGCACCCGCAGAAAGATTAAGTTTTATACCTTTATTTGATTTTTTGCTTCATTGAAATGCCCGAGCTGACGTTCTGTAAGAGATAATTTATTTGAGCCGCTCATCTGATCTTTCTTTAGCAATATTTTTAATCCACAGTTATTTTTTGATGCTGATTGTATCTTTTTAATCTGACCAGGAGTCAGACTAACACTAACATTATTATACGACATTATAATATTCATAAATAATCTAATTACATGTTTTCTACTGGAGCATCAACGACTCTCATTCGTCCACCAGCACCTTCAAGTAACATCGATTTATCGCTGAGTATGACAGCAATTGCTCTGTAATTGGCAATAGCTCCAATATCTCTATTAACATGAGCTCGAAAATGTATATCGACTACAGATTGTCTGGTTAAATCTAAATGTTCGAGCGAAAAATAATAAATTGGGTATAAGGTTGTAAAATCCAATTGTGATATTTGTAAACCAGTATCAACATTTTGATCACGTCCCATGAACGTCATTAGACGGTGATATACACGTGCTACATGATTTTGTTCAAAATTCAGTAATATATCTTCGGATGGTTCTTGATGTCCATTTATTCTTAAGGAAACTTCGGAAACACCAAGATTATCAAATATCATAATACTACGTGTTTGATCATCCACCCGTGCAGCATCTTGAAATGCAATAAATATATGTCGTGGTGCAGAAACACCTTGTTGTGATGCTATTTGCCACGTAAATAAACCATTAATATTACTCTGGATAGCATCTGTGGTCATTGTTAACCACGATAATGCTGATTTACCACCTTGATTCATAAAAGAGAGTAGACGATCTTCTTCAGTTATTGATGGAGTCATCACCGGCATCCACAATGAAAGTTTTGTAAGAATTACTTTGCCAGGATCACCAATGGGTCTCCATAATGCATCGTTGTCGGTTGCTTTTCGCACAAGTACAACTGTATGTTTAGCTCCGAAAATGACTTTTCTGACATTTCTACAGAATCCAAAGATATGTGACAATGGAATTGAACATGAAAACGTTCTTCTGTTACCTTTCAACATTGATCGACGTGCTGCAAATCCTAAGTTAAATTCTGGATTAGCACCATGAACCACCGGCCACACAGCAGCGTCAGCGGTATCGTCGGCATTTCTTGGTCGTCTTATATTATATTGTCTATTGTCAGGGTAGTTAGAAGTATCCTTTACAAACATCATTGATGGACCAGTTGATCTTGAATAATCATCACTATATCTTGCAAGACCAAGTATTGTTGTTGCAACGTCAACGTCCTTCTGAATAGATTCAATATTTTTTCCGTCAATCATGTACGTTGCACTGTCAAATAATGCCATAATACCATTATTAACAAAACCGACATTAACATCGTCTCCATATGCTACTGGTGCTGCAGGATTAGCAATATTTAAAATTTCACCTTCTACTTCAATAAAAGCCTCAGCGGGTAAGAAATATCTACTTGTATCCTGAACCTGTAATTCAATTCGTCCACGCTGATCTGGAATTCGTGCGTCGTAAGAATAATATTGATAATCACGCACAGACTCATCTTTAAGTACTGGTGCGTCCATGTCAAATGCGGGATCAGATATACGTTTGAACATCTTTATTATATTTATTATCGTCTAAAACAAAGATTACTTCGGGAAGTGAGACCACTTCGGGAAGTGAGACCACTTCCTGCTATCAGACTAGAGGTTATATTTTTTTCTTTTTCTGACATTGGTACATCAACCAAATCTGCTAGTTTTTGATTAGCAACTTGATTTATTATTTTACTGACATTTGCGGGCATTACTTCTGTACTAGGTAATTTTACAGGTTGAGGTCGGACCGCAGGTCTGCGTATTAATCGTGTTAATCTATCTTTAATCGCTGAAAATGCTTTACCAGCAACATTACCAACAGCACCAATACCTTTTTCACGAACAACATCAATAGCTTTCATTTCCAGTTGCTTTGCAATCGGTATTGCTTTTGGGGCTATCCTTCTAAATAGACCCTGAACAACATCACCTAGTCCATTTCCGTAGGTTGTTTTATATACTGGTAATCGAGAATTTATTACCCTGACCATAGTTGGTCCACGTTGAGTACCATGTACGATCATTTTATTATAGTAATTGTATTTAATTACATACTCAGTCGCTGTAGTAGTCATCGGCAATTTCATTAATAAGAGACTGATAAACATCAACGTCCATGATACCACCGGTAAATAATCGTCTGCAAATATCAGCCGCCTCATTAATAATTTCTGGGGAATTATTACCAGCTCGTTTTCCTCCAATGAGGATTTCTAGTCGTTCAACGTCGGCAAGGATGTTGTTAGGACATTGAGTAACGAGGCCACTACCATAATTACTAAAGCCACTTCCAGTAGAAGATTCTAAAAAGCCTAATTCTTCTAGTTCTCCTTGTAATCCTTTTTCTTCGTCCTTTTTACTTTGTCTAGAAGATGAAGGTTGTAATGCAGATGTTGAAGGAGCTGATTGTCGTTGTGATCGTTTCGCTTTTTCCTGCTGTCGTAATTGTTCTTGTTGTTGTGGCGTTAACTGCATATATGCGATATAGTTATTAATCGCATCATTATAGTCAATAAATCTCTGATCGTTGTTTCTAGCTTGATCAACTCCATAATGGATACGAAATATCCATTTTTACCACGATTCACGATCAATAATGTCATTTACATGATCAGGTTTTAATAAATTTCTCCGATTATCAAAACTCCTAACCGCACTTATAGCTAATTGGTTTACATTTTTAGTCGCTTTGATGTCATTAATAGCAACATCTGTGAATTTGTCAGATACGTTAACTCTAACCCGTGCTGATTCTGATTTTTTAGGTTCTAGTTCTGGTTCTTCAGGCTCTGGCGTTGGTGCATCATAAAACATCTCAGATGGTGGCAACGCAGTAGCTATTTCGACAGGAAGATCACGCAGAAGTTTCTTCGTTTTCTTTGTTCGTTTTGCTATTTTGCCGGTCGCCTCTGCGGTTTTCTCTAACACAGGCAGAAGTGGTTTTGTTGTCTCTGTAATTGGCTTAAATAATTGTTTTGTATCCTCCTCAAACTCAACTTGAGATTCCTGTCGTTCTTGTAATTGTTGCTTGACAGCATCACGAACAGGTAAATATTTTCTAATTGCCTCTAGTCTTTCTCGTGCTAATCTAGCTGAATGAGGTTCTCCGATGACAACCATATTAATAATATTTATAATAATTGTTTAAATTCATAGCAGCAGGAAGGGTGAATGACAAAAACTGAGTAACCCGCGAGTAAACTAAACGCATTAAAGCAAAAGTCAAAAATGAAGTAACAAAAATGAGCTAACCCAAAAGATTTATTATTCGTTTTTCAAACTAAAAGGTAATAATATAGTTAGAAGGCTCGGTTTATCGTTTTGACCCTTATTTTTTGTTATTTATTTTTACATAACGGTTCAGGCAAAAAGTTGTAGGGTTCACCCTTCCTGCTGCTCATGTCGATGACAGTCCTGTCCTGATGGGAGTGGTTTTCATTGGTGTCGGGTTCTTCTTCTGGTACTGTGACTTACACAGGTTTAAAAGTTACTTTTTTCACTGGACGTTTCACTTTGTGATCACAAATCTTTGGCATAGTGTACCACTTCTTTTCTCCAAGCCTCGAGACCCAAACTTTTCCAGTCACGTACATCTGACCAGTGAGGGTTTAAGTCACAAGCTACACACACATCGTCTTAAACATCTTCGGTGCTTAAAAGTTGACGAATCTTTTCTTCCCGAAGAGGTCGCGATTTATCGAGATGAAAGCCCAAGTCTTTCAATAGAATGAGTCTCTCGTGTACATTTAAAGGCACCACCCTCAAGTTTGGGTGGTAGGCACTGTTTGTAAAGAGTCCACAAGGAATCGGTTGGTAATCGAAATCCCAGAAAGGAACTCACTAAGACACAGACCACACGACGACCCCAATTCAATGGGCACAGTTCTCGTAATAAGTGTTGATAATCCTCCACAGTCTGAGTACTGTCATTGATTTCTTTCCACGGAATCTGCTGTATCACGACTGATAAAGGTCGTGGCATGGTAGACAGTTTTTATACCCCCTTTTGTTGAAGGTAATAAATGTACTTTTTGAACAGAGGCGGCTTTATTTCAGTACCGTACCAAAATTTTTGGATCACTAACTCCCACACCACACGTCGCACAGAAGTTTCCTCTTGAACCAAGAATTGTTCGTGTAAAGATTTTGGTAATCCTTTAACCCTTCCTTTGGAATTCGGTGTACTATGATCACCTTGTAAGTAGAATGAGTGACATCCGAAACTTTATGAATCTCACGTGATTCATCAATGTCTGACCAATGTCTTTCTTTTGTCGGAGGCAATAAGTATATATTCTGCACAGAGATGATTGTACTCCAGTGACGAATTTAAATTGTTTAGTCACTAACTTGCACATCACACACCGTTCAGAAGTTTCCCCTTGAATTAAGTTTATATTGTGTAAAAGATTTTGGAAACCCTCTAACTCTTCTTCTGGAATTCGTTTGCAGTAAGTCTACCTTGTAGTAAATAGAATCAGTAACAAACCAATCCTTCTCGCCAACGGGTAGTTGATCAATGTCTGACCACTCTCACACTCTCATCAGAATCAGTCCTCTTATAGCATCCAAGTACCAGTGGTTTAAACATCGGTGGTGTAACGGATGTAATTGTTCTTTCCGTTGAACTTGTATTTTAACAGACTCTCGGTGAATGCGTTCTCTCAACTCCATAGGCAAATCACTAATGTTCTCTTGTAAAGTATCCATCCAGAAATTAATGGGGTCCACTAAAGGTAGGTAGTGACAGTGCGGAGACTATCAAGCATGTTCCAGATAAGCGGAATCTTTCTGTTCCCACTCGTGAAGTGACACACCGCAACTGAAGCACATGATTTTATCACCTTCGCCCAAGTAGATAAATCCGGCTCTGGCTAATTCTTCGGGAGTAGGTCGTCATAAATATTTAGGCCATTTTCCTCGGAAGGTTTGGAATCGACTTTCAAAATCGCAGTATTTAGGCAAACGCCCAGGGAACGAATATTCTTCTTTCACAGGCTCATTTCGATGAGGGTACGGTGAAAGCCTCAGTAGTTTGATCAGGGTTGGATGACATGCATAGGGTGGTAGCCGAATGGTTTCACGTGGAGGATGACATTGACAATGAAAACCAGTAAAGTGATAAGGTGTACGATAACGAGTGGCATCGCATTCGCATTCGTCAGGTTTGACACTCACATCATCACTTTCCATAATAGGTATTCTAGTAGTAGTCATAGCAAAGTTACCATGATGTGGTATTGAATCGCTGAGGTCATAGCGTACGGCATCCCTAACATCGCAAGACACAGCATCGCACTCCACTTGAGAATCACCGAACTTGAATGGTGTGGTCTGTTTAAAAGTATTCATCTCTCTCGCTTGGCAATGATAGTCACAATGAACTATCGGTCTTCGACGTTGTCCCTTATTATATGCTGACCAATATCGATGTGCCCGTACGGTAAAGTGAAGTGATTGGGACGCCGCAATCGCTTCTGGTACATGATTTGATACACTTTTTCCAAAGGCCGACTGACGATTTGGTGTGTGGCTAAACGTACAGTTTTGTGATGTTCGTAGGTGGTCACTTTAAAATCTTGATCCTCTCCAGACTGCAAGGCTTCTATCAATACCCCAAAGTTCAACACTTGACTGGTGCGATAACTGAAAGTCAATCCTGTCACTTTACACTCGGTGTGCACTTCTTGTTTGTCCCGGTATTCGTAATTGTAATTTTTGGGACTGCCACTAGCAAAACTTAGAATCTTGTCATTGGGGTGCTGGTCCATCCAGGCTCCTAAACGGTCTCCTTCGATATCAGGGTGGCAGTGACCCAGGCGATCGATGTAGATTCAACTGTCCGTGTCAAAATACGGCACACGATCTCCTAATTGGTGTAACGCTTCATACAATTTTAAGCGAGCATGGGCTGTCACGTAACCCGCAATGATGACATTTCCAAATTCGTCGGTTTCTACAAAGTCCAGTTCTTCTTCGTAATTGACCAGGATCAAGTACTCACGAAGGACGTCCATGTGTTTCATAGTTTTGGTTTTGTCGTGAATCATGTGGAAGTAGCGGGAAGGATCGGACAAATACTCCGTCTTGAGTAAACACGGTCGTTGTGCCATTTTGCCCCACAAGCAATTTCACATCACTTTGGCAAACGATCGCCTTCCTTCGTTTTTCCCCATGTGGTCTAAAGTGATGCCTTCCTGCTCCAAGTAGTTCTCTTTGAATTTCTCTTGGTCTTCGGGAGTGTGACACCAGAAAGGATAGCCGCCGCCTTCTTGTTTCAGTTTCAAAAAGGCATCCACGTTGTCTGCGAAAATGCCTTTCTGAGTATCGTCGCCCTTGTGGTATTTTTCTCACTTGGGAAAGTGATAAATTTCGTACACTTCTAACAATTGGTTTCCCAGGTCCAGAGCTTTGAACAATTCCACGCTGACCCACCTTCCTGTGAAGGCGCGTTCTTCCTGGGCGTGCTGACAATGTTGGTCTTGGTAGCACGTTTTCGCACAAGTACGGCACAAGGGAAACATCAGTTTTCCTTGGCAATGGTGAGGTAAAACCGGATGGTACAAGTCCGTGGGAGGCAAGGCTTTACATTTAATCAATCCTTCGTATTGTCGAATGTTGTCCAGGTTAATGTGCTTCGTCAGCAATTGTGGGTGCCCTGCAGGAAAGTGACCATATTTGCACACGTAAGGATTCTGCGAACACTCGTCCAAGTATTTGATTTCTTCTCATTTCTCATCGTCGGCTTGGTACAGCAAACATGTGGCATTCGTCCGTCCTCCGTACAAGCTGTTCCGCGGATTCCGAGGGTCCTCCAGCTTGTAACTTTCCACGATGCGTTTAAATTCGGGATCGGTTTTCAAACGGTGATCGTACTCGTGCTCCCACATTTCCTCCACTTGGTATCCTTGCTGTTCTAGTTTCAAGCGTCGCTGACAAGTGGCCTAATAGAAGTCCTCTATGGTACGTTGTAAAAAGTGATTTTTAGTGTCACATTGAAGGTAGTAGATGGAACATCGGTGAAATATGCACCGTTAAACACGTACACGATCGTGCGATTTTCTAAGTCCCAACCATCCACAGAGTACCTTTCGACGGTCTTTTTGCCTCCTCCGTATAGGGCATGCTGGATCCATCTGTCTTCGTTGTCGCACAAGTAATGTAGCCAGCGAAGGGCTTTAACCGAATATTGACGTTTGACAACATTGTCTTTTGAGGGCAAATGACAGCCAGGATGTTTTCGGGCATGAATCGCTGGCGGTCCACTAAGGAAGACGTCAGTGTGGTACCAAGCATAGAAAGCTTCTCGTTGTTCGGTGCGCATGTTTTCGGGGTCGTAGTAGTGATCATGAGGCAAATGGGACAGATCGGCGTATTGATTGGCTTCGGTATTGAAAAAGTGCGGCAAATAGCCTTTGGCCATTTCTGTCATTCCAAATGTTTAGGCATTCAGCTCAATGGCATGGCCAAGTAACTCATCGAATCTTTAAACTGCACTTGTCCCACTTGCATGTAGATGATTTTGGCTCCGTTCAAAGTCACTTTAGGACGTTCGGTACTTTGTTCCATATAGTATCTGAGAAGAAATTGTTCATCGTATCCCGAGAAATTGTGAGCCATCACCGTGGCATTGTAATGGCAATCTCCGTAACGTTCGATGTTCTCTTGGCTCCACGTGTCGTCGATAGGGTCTTAGATCCATTGGGCGAAACCGACCAGCGTGTTCGGTCCCCGAAAGATTTTTTCACGTCATCCAGGAATCTTGATACTGTGCGGGCAATGACTAAAGATCGGTTCCTGGATGCACTTCTCGCACGCTCGATGGGCCACGCAGAAATTAATAATGTGAATACCAGTCTCTTGCATGCATTCGAAATCGATAAAGATGAAATTCCCCTTCTTCTTCTGGTCATCTTCCTCCTCTGTGAACCTTGTGTCTCTAGATGTTGTTGGTAACAGGTAGGGCTGACAAAAGTGCGCTGAGAAGCAGGGCAATGCACTCGTTCTTGTCCTTCGACAAGGCAGGGTTTAAAGGCCAAACATCCTGTGCATTTCAATCCACAATCCTTGTGTTGCTCTCGATTGTTACAGCCATTGTCACATTTCTCACAGTAATAACTGTATCCCAAGTGATATTGGTAATGGCATCGAAATGTTCATCGTGAGGATAGACGTGAGTGTATTTTCAGTCTTTGAAATTTTTGCCTCGAGACAACAGTGTTCCACGCACCTCTTGAGGTGTACTTTCAAGGTGTAACGTGGAGCCAAAACGTCTTGCAAGTTTTGCATTTCAGGAATGCCACAGGGTGTGTCTATGGATAGGCCAGCTTGCTGTAACAGGAGTTCTGCTTCTCTTCGTTGTTTGGCTTGGTTCCATTTTCGAATAGTTTGTCAGTCTCTTTTCCATTCTACCGTGTCGATCTTTTCGGCCTACGTTCGTCCCACCACGATGGCACGGTCTAAACACATCTGGTCTTGAGGATTGTTAATTTGGACGAGGCTGCGGTTGACGCTGCTGAGGTCGTCCACCAATAACACCTTTTTGAGTCCTGTCCCTTAAGGAAGATAAACGTGGGCCATGTTCATAGTCGCTTTTCCATCGGTGATGTGAAACTTGCCATTGGATTCCTGTACGTGTTGAATCTTGTCGATGACTTCAGAAGGTATCAATTCTGATGGCCTGCTAAACTCGATCCAAACGGGGGACTTCAAACTGTCGTGATAAATGGAGAGTGTCTAGCGATCGTCTTCTTTGGCTTGACATTGTCGTTTCAGTGTGGTTAACAAAGAATCCCACATACCGGTGATGAATTCCTCTACTTTCTCCAACGGTACGTCTGACTTTAAATCTATAAACTTCGCCGTGTACGTGTGGACCGTTGTTCTAAATGTTCTAGAGGAGCGTTTATCGGTCTCTAGAATGGGGTAGTACTTTGCAGGCGTTACTGGGGGTGAACTTTGGTTTGGTGTAGACTCTCTAGGTCTGGATTCTGGTTCACTCATGTCATCTTCAAAATCGCTAGCATGGATTTGAGCCAAGACTTCAGCTACGGTGCGAGACGAGAGGTCACGTTTCTGCCTCTTACATTCTTCTTCTTTTTTTTTTCTTCACGAAATGATGCGATCCTTTCATCTTGATGGTGAAAGGTCAAATGACTACATTTGAAACTTCATGGTCCCCTATATCAATGTAAAGCCAATGTCTTCCTATATAAAGGGTCAGTGTCTTCCCTCCAAGTATTCATTTCACTCTCAATCCTACCAGAAAGATGGAAGAGCCAACACAGATAGAACTTCCGATTAGAGCTTTGCGAGGTGTCATACGAAGGTTTTCTTCAGAGAAGCCGACGGACTACTCCCCCTCCTTTCGAAATGAAACTCACGACATATTCTATATCTGTCAGAAGAAATGGCATTGGTCTTCTGAATGTCCACAACGTCAAAACAAGACAGGTGTCAAAACAAAAGTCAAGATACCTGTTATCATTTTCAAGAGAAGGGACATCGGTCTTCGGACTGCCCTAAGAAACAACAGGAGCAGAAGGCAGAGAGCGGTTCAGAACAGGAAGAAGAGGTACCCTCCATAAAAGAAGAACCCAGACACGTCCTGAAAGAGAAGAAAAGAAGACGAGGAGAAAGTGAGGAAGAAGTGGAAAACCCTGTGAAAGTAAAGAAATTAAAAAAAAAAAAAAAAAGGACAGAGTGAAAAGACACAAAGGAAGCTAATGAACTTTTTAAAGTGTTGTGTTATGACATTGGATTGTAAATTTGTACCAGAGTATACCAGAAAGAAAACGTTAAGTGTCTCTTGGTTTGGATTTTTATCATTATAGGGACCTACGCTCAAGCACTCACACACGTCCATGATGGGGGAAAAAGGGATTTTGAGTTTTAATTGATTTTGGCAAATGAATAGTATCTCTTTTGAGAGTGATGGGTGGTACTGAAAAGGACCGTTGGGTGTTTGATTTTTTTTAATAAAAAAACAAACAAACTCAGGAACGGGAAATAATGAGCTTTAACTGCCTTATCCCTTTGCCACGTCCAAGGCCTATTTCTGGACCTGCTCCTGTCGATGATTTGGTAGAAATCACTAGTGTGGATATCTCAGGCGTAGTAGACGTGTTGACGGGGTTGGAATGTTTGGCTCGGGAAGGTCTTTTTCTCTTGAGTCGTATTAAAGAAGTCTGATACATTTGTTTCAGACTCCTAAGCGCTGCTAAAATGTCTATGAGTACCATCACCGTTTGACTTTCACCGTTCTTCTTCTCTCCTAGACCTTGTTTCTTCTCTGGTTCTTCTTCTTCCTGTCGTTTCCTTGTTGCCTCTTCTTTTTCTCGCTGTTGCTGTTGAATGAGAAAGGCTTGTCCTGCTTCTTTCTGCTTTTGCAAAAATTTCTCCAATTCTTCTTTCTGTCTCTGTATAAAATCCTCGACGTGTGGTAAAGAAGGAGAAGGTGGCAAAGGTGCCAGTACAGGAACAAATTCTTGTGAAGAAGAGAGAAAATCCACTAAATCCCAATTAAAATCGGTCTCTTCTGGCAGTAGGACTGTGTTTGCTTTGGCTGCTGCTGATTTGTCATCACTTCTCGTCTTCACGGCCGGTGCACCCCAATTCATCGTCTTCTTAGTTTCCGTCATGTTTCAAAACAATGTCGCATCAATTCTCTGTGCACAGACCCTAGCGCACCTATATAGGGAATGTGACGTCACAGGTAGCTCTCTTCGGATTGGAAGACAGACTCCGCGCTGTGACTGAATTTTGGAATGCGTGTTGAGATTGGTGAAAGAACTCAATCCGTTTCGATCCGCTCTTCCACTATAAATAACCGCGGTCTACTTCATTCCATTGACCTATTCTCACGACAAGATGTGAACTAATGTAGAATCATCTACTCTCGTATCGTCGATGCTGTTCTGCACGGACTTACCCATGTACGTCAAATCATCATGGACAATCACCAAGATCACAGATACGACCGTTTTGAAACGAAGGATCTATGTGGAGAGACAAGGCTGTCTGAAGCGAGTCTTAATCTACGGACCAGAGATCAGACGAAGTTTGAGGAAGAGAAGAAGACCTATGCGATGCCCTCAATGTTAACTGAATGGTGTTAACATAAAACCATCGGCCCTTTTCAGGACCACTCTGTTCTCCTTGCAATATTTGTGTGTATTTGTTTTGTGTTTGTGTTTGTGTTACGATTGTTTATTTGTTTCTTTATCCATATTTATGTCGATCAAGTCCCGCCCCGCCAAGCGTTATATAAAGTTATATGTCCCGCCCCGCCAAGCGTTATATCATTTTCTTCCCGCTGTCCCTGTTTTTCCGATTGAGGTCAGCCACTTGTCCAGTACCGTGACGTCACCCCATCTGTTCCATTCCTATTGTCCCTATACAAACCCAACACATGTTAAATTTCCCATTGTCCCCATAGTACATCCACCCTATTTTAACATTAAGCCCTATGTGTCCCTATAACTTTTGTCACCATAGTACAGCCACCCTTTTTTAACGTTAAGTCCTATGTGTCCCGATAGTGCCCCATATTACTACTTATATCAGACTGTATGTGCTGGATAGTAATTTAAAAAGTATATGTTGGATAGTAATAAAAAAATATGTGTTGGATGTTATGGAAAAAAAAATACGTGTTGGATACTGTTATTGATAGTAATAAAAAAAAAATTGGAGTGCTGGATAGTGGCTAAAAAGTTTAACATTATATTTCCCGTATTGCCCTATACATTCTTTGCATGAAATCGGTCTATACCACACCCAAAGTTAACTTTGCATTTCCCGTAGATATATACAGTGCTCCTACCCCCGCATTTTAAATCAACTGACATTTTAATATGGAATTTTCTGATAGACACCTATACATCTTTTGAACATAGAGATGGTCTATAATGATCACCAAGTTAACATTAAATTTCCCTTAAACACCTATATGAACTCTACTCCCGCATATTAAAGTTATGGACACGTTTAACATTGGACTTCCCTTGTACACCTACAATGCCTTGTACATGTTCCGTTGACACCGTCATTGCCCTTATACTCCAATATTACTACTACTGGCGTGGTTACAAAAACATATCATGGTAGATAGTTGAGATCCTAATATGGAACATTCCATTCACTCATTTGTGACTCAGCAGTTATAAATTCTCTCTCTCTCTCTCTCTGCGTGTACCCTTTGGAAGTAAAACTATTTCGTGTAAGAATTCTTTGTGCAAATATGAGTGACTTACCTACCCATCCCCTACATGCAATGGTTGGTGCCGTTAAAGAAATTACGTGTATATCTTTTTGTGCAAACAGACAAGTAGACAGCCATATTCAGTCCTATAAAAACACACAGTTGCTGCAAATATGAGTATTAATTTAAGACAACAACTTGACGGAATGTGATTTAATTGCTACAATCTTTCAAGTATACAATGCTATTATTAATCTTTCATGGCAACGTTCTGTTTGTTCATTGTTTAAGCGACCCAAATCACGTGACCAAAAGAAATCTTTTAAAATAAAAAAAAAAAGAAACAAAACAGTGAAGGGTTCATGGCGACCGGTCCAATTCAAAACATGAGCGGGGCGCAAGACCCTCGGATTTATACAGGGTCAGAAGCTGTAGAACTGAGATATGGTTATTTAGCTATGATATTTAGTTATATATTTTTTCAAATTTTGAATTTGATTGTATACATAATCGGTCCCCCAAAATTGGTTTCGAAAGTGTCAGAAGATCGATGGCGAAACCTTTTCATATCCTGGCTCCACGCCTTAATATGCGGGACGTGGGATATTTTATGGTAAGTAAAATCTAATAATTCTTTTAAACACGTATCACCGCATGTATATGTTGTTGGTTTGTAATGGAAATGAGACGTGTAAGATGTTGAAATTCCAGTTCCTGTTTGCAGACGCACCTGTCAGTCACAGAACGTCATTTCGTCGCATTTATTTATTTATTTGCCTACTAGCATAAATAGATCATGAGCCTGATATTTTGATGGTAAAATTCAAAATAGCCAATTGATTTCTCCATGGAAATGTTCATTTTTTTTTTATAAATAGAAATGGCAATGAATGGTATCCAACATGGGTGGGATTCCTACTTCTAGAGTAACCTCCCTTCAGTAACTTACACATCACTGATCCGTCTACGTTTATTAATCCTTTCAAAAATTTCAGTTTTGGTCTTATTCTTTTTCTAAATCATTAATAAACTTAGGATTCTTATTCACAATAGGCATGTAGCAAAATCAGGAAATTTGCCTGCCACCATATTCTTTGATCAGCTAGACCAGCAAGTACTCCACCTTTTTTTTATTCTGACATTACTGGTGGCAGAGACCAGTGCTGCTTGGCACTGTTTGTGTTGCAGTTTTGAGCCTTTTGTACTATTGGGCTGCTCGTTAGTAATGAATAAATTAATGTTCAACTGACCTGTATATGCAGATGGCTAGTAAGTAAAATCCCTCATTTTTGGACCCATGGTATTATATCCTTCAGAACACACACCTTTTTAGTAGTAACCCCTGTCAGAACAGAACACCAGTGTATCCATCAGTTATTGACCAGAAATTTAAATTGCTAATGTATGCATGGAAGGTAAGAATAATATCAGCTTCACCCCAAGCGTTAGTCAATTCCTATTGTGTTACTTTTACCTTGGGGTGATATTGCCTTCCACGCATGCAACCACAATTTAAATTTCTGATGCTCAAGCACAAATCATGCCTTGCACAATTGGTCTCCGCCATCAGTAATATTAGAAAGAAAAAACAGGAGATGAACTACTTGTTGGTCTATTAATCAGCAATGAAGCAAATGTAGTCTTGTCTCACTGTAATGCTCATCTAAGTAAGTACTTTACATAGGTGGTATTTATTAAGAGTGTTGCATTTCAGCTGTAATCCTGATAAAATATTTAAGAAAATAATTTGCTTTGATGGAAAATGATAAAGCATTGCACGCATGCGACCTTACGCATTGGAAGTGGGATGCAACAATTAGCCAATTATACATCAGTATTTTCTATTATCCTCTACCAGCTAGTCTGAGTTTCCTCAGACCTTTCCCACCCAGTTTTAGATGTTTTGACAGTTATATTGGTGTATGAAGTCTGAGCATATTCAGAGTTATTACCATAGAATGTACCAAAATTATGCAGTAGCAGAGCAGGATGATTGTTTAAAGAGGTAAAACTAAGCTACATTTTATTCACCCTGATGGATATTAGGAAGTAGAAAATTTATTTTCTCAGACATAGCAGTTAACAGGGAAAGAACTGAAATGATTATACAGCTTTTTCAAGCAGTTTAGTAACAAAATTACTCAGTATTGCCACATGCATATTTGGTTGCAGTTGTCCTTTCCTCTGCATAGGTTGTCTCTATCACATGATCCTTTGACCTCTGACATCAAGAAAAATTTATGTTGTGATATTTGGATCATGTGACCGTGCAGTGTGAGAAATTGTAAAGTATAGTGTCCAGTTATAAACACTATATGTGGTTGATGTGTTGGCTTTATAAAGAGATGAATTAAATATTAATTGCTCTGGGTGACAAATATTCTTATCACTGTTGGGCAGCACTTAGATTTGATTCAACCGCTCTGGTGGCCTAGTGGTTAGAGCATCCGCCTCGGATGCGGTAGGTCATGGGTTCAAACCCCGACCAAGTCATACCAAAGACTTTAAAAAATGGTACTAACAGCTGCCTCGCTTGGCACTCAGCATTAAGAGGTTAGTGTTAGGACTGGTTGGCCTGGTGTCAGGATAATGTGACTAGGTGGGACATCATGCCACATGTCTGCAGCATGATGCCCCAGTGCTAGACATCACTATAAACTGTCACACTGCAGACATCGTAATGATATGACTGAAAAATTGTTAAAGCTACGTTAAAAATCTGAATCACACACACACACACACACACACACACACAGACACACACACACACACACATAGAGATTTGATTCAGTGTTGCTTGTGCTAGACCAGGCTTAAAGTGACAACCCATGTGGCTTTGGCAAATTCTCTGTTTTCTGTTGGGAACTCTTAACATCGCACCACAGTATAACTATTGAAATATCTGTAACAGGGAGTGAAGGTCAG